>JAZGTJ010000404.1:0-118953 GCA_036877575.1 Botia almorhae | reverse complement strand
TATATCTCGGATTAATTTTAGAGCAAGCCGAGCATATCTACACATGTTTCTGTTTAACTATAACAAATTGAACATTTCCATAAGTATTTAATTCCATGACTTTGTTAAACCGGGAAACCACAGCTTTAAAACTCCTTCAGGTTTTCCAGGACCGTGGGAACCCTAAATTAAGGATTTAGGGATCTCTCTCTCTCTCTCTCTCTCTCTCTCTCTCTCTCTCTCTCCCTCTCCCCATCCAACTTCCAGTGTGTCAGTCCTATATAACAGGCCAATAGGGTTATACATATCGTTTAATTTAAACCACGATCAAATGAAGGAGTATTTACATGAGAAGTGCGTGGTATGCAGATCTTTCAGTGGGAGAACATGTGTTTGGTAAAGCCACTGACGCGTGAAGCATTTGCTACGTTGTAGCGCTGCGGTCACGTGCCTGACTGGAGAAGCGCGTTCAGTCACAAGACTCGAGCCGAGCACTGAAAATAACAATCTGACGCGTCCTTTTAAATGTGGCTCAAATTATACTCCATAGTTTCCATTTGTCATGTTGGGATTGCAGGCATATGACTTCTTTAATAGCACATTCCAAATCCAGACACTTCCTATCGGACACGTGCATTATTCCTGTCATATGACGTAAAAATTTGAATCGTAGTTCATGCAAGACTCGCATGCAAATGTCACTCCGCTTTCTGTATTGCTCTCTCTCCCTCTGCCTCCCTCCCTGTCTCTCCCCTTTCTCCCTTCTCCCTCCCTCCCTGTTTTTCTCTCTTTTTTGGACAAAGACAGGAAGGGAGTCTGAATGAACTATTTGCCAGTGTTGCATAACGTTTGAGCATATTCCCATGGCCAAATGAGTTTGGGTTTTTTTGTAGGAAAATGTTGGTGTTTATTCCTAAAATCATGTAAAGATAAGTGCACGACGCCATATTGGATAAATGATGAAGTTGAGCTGAAGTTTTAACTAGTTAATAATTTACAGGTGCCCAACGTTTGTTGAGTACACTTATTGCTTCATGGCCTTCTTGCTCGGCATATAGAATGCAATTGCAGTTTTATGTAACTAGCTGAAGCATGCATTGTTAATTTTGCTACCAGAATAAACAATGATTCTTATGGAAATGGGCATCAGGTCATTGTTTCTCTTATTTGTTTATTGCAAACAAACTGAAGTAATTACTTGAGCTTTTCTTTATCATAGTATCCTGTCAGTCTTTCCAGTATGTCACTGTGTAATCTGATATGTGCATATCTCTGTCCCCATAGTGACAATGCAGGACATTCTGATTTTTTTTAATGGTTAGATGTGGTAAGCGCTTACAAATCCAGCTGGGCCTCCTTATTGGACTATGGCCACCAATGGTGAGAGGAAACCAGTTGTTTCCTGCTCAAACAGGAAGTTGTTGCAGTGAATGTGGTTTCAGAGGGCATCCTTTCTGAGGGTTGTTGCCGTCTGCTTCCCTGTTGTTTCCAGCAGGAGTGTTCTGGTGGTTTTCGACATTCTTTGGCCCGCTGTCATCTTTTGGGAGTGTATCAGGAGTGCTGAAGGCGTGTCCCGCGTTTGTCATGGTTGCATCATAAGCTTTCAGCTGAGTGAACTGCAGAACTATCAGAAGTGAATTTGTTTCATATCCGTGTTTGGTTGGATTATTGTTGCACAGGAAGTGTCTTTAGCAACAGGCTGCTGCTGACACAGTATTTGAAGGAATGCTTTTGCAGGTCCTTCCTGCTGCTATCAGGGTGACAGCTCTGCCCAAGCCAAGACTTGAGCGATACCATCTGTTTAACAGTTTCACAATGTCGCTGTCCATCTGCAACACACATGGCAGTGCGTTTGTGTGTTATGTATAAGAATCAATGCGATTGCCAGCTAGTGGACTTAGTCTAAAGGTGGATTTGTACAAAATTCAATAAAATGTCAGTGTTTTGAATTAAATAATGCATTAAAACACAATCCACTGCTTATTTCAAATCCACCAACAATATGAATCGTTGTGTATTTAAAGCTGCAATCTGTAACTTTTTGCGTTAAGAATAATCAACAATCAGTTATTGAGCAAGTACATGACAGATCAGTGTTCAACACAATTTACACGTACACTTTTTTTACCCCGATTCACAATGGCATATATTATTAATAATGATAATTTATAATTTAAGATGTTGGGTCTGATTTCCAGGGAAATGTCAATATGATTTCATTTGACTTCAGCACGTGCAATGAAAAGCATATAAGGTAACCTGCAATTTTATGCTTCAAACAGAGGTGGCGATAGAGAGGCTAATTATCGGGTTACGTTTAAGAAATGTATGTGAATGTCATGATTGACCAGTCATTACTCCAGAGAGCTGTGTAATGATTATTGATTAGTGACTTTTATTTTGTATTTCCTCCTGTTGTATCTGCCATCCAACTTAAGCTGTTTTAATGCTTGTATGTATTGATGAAGTGTTTTTGGTTATTTTAATGGTGTACTATAGCTCATAATTCAAATGGGAATATGCTCTTACCATTGTCAAAGGCACCTTTTGCAAAATGTTCATATATTATTAATATATGTGGGCCAGGGCCTGACATGCTGATATGTTCTTATGCACTTTCAAAACAATTCAGTGATTTCATTAGCTTTCCGATCAATCCAGATTTGGATCTGGTTGGTTATTTGGCTGACACTTTGATTAATAGAGCTATTAATAAAATTTCCATATGGCATCTAGTGTGCGTAGCTCAAGCTTGAATTATTGCTTTAGTTTAACGGATGTTTGCTAACACAGTTAGTAGCCTGTCAAGAGAGATTATAATTGGATTACTATCTGATTGTCCCAAAACGTGGGGCATTGTCTTTTAAAGTCCCATCTGAGTCCATGATTATTTAAAACTGGTTTGAGCCCAAACACTTTCCATATGTGTGGCCATAGCGATGAGTGACCTGAAGTCTCTGCGTCAGTTCGTTGGTTAGATTTTCGTTCTACAGCATCTCTCCTGCTGTGAAATAATCCCCTGTTATTGATTTCACCCTTTTCTCTATAATGGAACAAGTGGAAACCCAATAGGTCACGAGAGTGGTTTTATAGAGTCACAGACACGGGACAAACACATACTGTATAAGTGACAAAACATATATGAGTATATGCTTAATTTTAAAGTGGCGTTACAAGCATTCAATTTCATTTCTTTATCCTTAATCTGTGTTTTTCCATCAGAAAAGGATCTGAACACAAAATGCGTTGTGGAAATGGAGGGGAATCAAACGTTTCTATACCCGGCAAACCTTGGAAAAGATTCCAGGTAAGTTTGTTATTTGGATGTCTGACGTTAAAGGGACAGTTTCCCAGAAATGAAAATTCTGTCAACCTTTACTCACCCTCTTGTCATTCCAAATCTATATGACTTTTTCCTTCTGTGAGACACACAAGGAGATATTTTGAGAAACGTCTCAGTGGTTTTGTGTCCATGCAGTGGAAGTCACTAACATACTTCAAAATATCTTCTGTGTTCCTCAGAAGCAAAATGGGTGAACTAATTATTGAGTAAACTATTTCTTTAACCTAACTGCTAGTTGTTGTGTTCTGAACACTGTTCATTTAATCCTGCCACTGGGCCTCAACAATGTAAACTCGTATCCCACTGTAACATACTGACTCATGCTTAAATTTATGTCTTCACATCGTTCCATTTTTGTTTTAGTCAGAAAAAGGTTGTTTTGGTTAGGTGATGCATGTTTTGGACTGTTTAAAGGCGGCTGAGAGCCTTTCTGAGAACGCGTGTATCCTCGTCGGTTTAAGTCGAGGGGAACGGACGATGGGGGCCGAGGGAGGACAGGAATGTGGACGTGCGGCCTGCTGTTCGTGTGTCGGGGCATAACTCTCTTCTGTCTGACTTCCCCTCTTTCTCTCTTCCCTCTGTTGTCATGGAAACTTAGGAGGGAGGGTTAACCCTAGGTCATCCACAGCTTAGGAACACTTGTGTCCGGAGAAAGGGGAAAACACAGGCTAGCTTTAGCATCTGTCGGCCATAAACATTTCTTCTGACTTTTATGGCGGGTAAACAAGAGAGCGCAATTATTTTTTTCAAGCTGCCTTTCTTGCTGTCGTGAAATGCGAAGAAAGACAGAGGTTGAACAGGTTTTAAACTTGGAAGTGAATGGTCGGGCCGCCTGCTGCCCGCGCACAACAGACAGTTTAATTGCACTGTTGAGTTCCTGTGTCGTGCTGAGCCGATTCGTCGGCCCCTTTAATGGCCCTCATGTCGCAGATGCCTGGAATGGCGAGTTTCACGTGATCGAGATCGCTTTACTTATGCAGATTCTTGCTGGCGTATTAATTATGATCTGTCAGAGACTTAAACGCATTCCAGTCCACTAGATTCCATCGTTTTATGGTGTCGACACAGGCTGTGTTTGTTTGCCCGTGTGCGCTTTTCTTTCTGTCTTTTGTGCGGTCGCACCGCTCGCAGCTTGTCTGAGGGCATCACATACTCTGCCTGAATGAATCTTACCGCCTGTCTGTTTACTGTAATGAAACAAAGTGACATTTCAAGGCTTCTGTGTTTGCCAGCAGCTCCTATGGCGTTTTTAGAAAGAAATGACTTTGAACTCTCAGTCGGATGACTTAATATGCCTGTCATGTATTATTAATTATATTTATGGATTATGACTGCAATGTTAGATTATATGTTTTTGTGTTTGGGACAAATCTCATTTGGACGTTTGTACAACTAGAAATAGGGCCACACACAAGTAACACAGGTGTACGAATATTCCCTTTTACCTCTTACATCCAGATTGTAATCAGAATAGTGGTTACTGGACATTGACAGTCACTGCACTAATGACAGGATGACTATTTTCCCCTTATTTGATCATGGTAGCTTTGTAAACCTGCAACCTGTATCTGTTTTTGTTTACAAAATGAACAAAACTTAGTTTTTTACATAATGACACATCAGTGTTCAACATAATCTCATTACTATACCCAGATTCACGGTGGTAAGTTTATAAAAATGGATTTATAATTTCAGCTATCGGGTCTGATTTTGCCAGAAATGTCCGTCTGTAAACAGGAAGAAGAAGATCCGGCTACTGTAACCGGAACTGTAGACGCCACAGCATTTGTAGCTTGTTCCTACAGCAGTTGTCGCCTGCATTAAGAAAGTAACTTGCAATTTTGTTTTAAACAGAGATGGCGGTAGAGAGACAAAAGTTGTGGCTTGCAGCTTTAAATTGATCTCCGATGCGTTTCTCAGCTGGATGACTAAAAGCAGCCCGCCTTGCTAAACTAAACTGTTTTTGTGTTGTTGGATGGCATCATTAGAAAAGAGATTCTGCTTTAGTATCAAGGTGCTCTTAGGGTTTTAGAACAGCTAGTCACTGGTGTAGCAGTTCTCTTGACACGTTGAGCCACGATAGCACATGGGACCGACACGGGTTCGAGTCTGATGTGGCGTTTACCTCTCTCTCTCATCAATTAATTTAAGTTTTTTGATGAGACAGTAATTCTTTAAGTAATTCTTTTGTCCCTCCCTATTAAAACGGCATTATTAGCAGCTTTACACATAGTCGTCCTTTTATGAAACTCACATGGCAGATTTTTAGCTCAATTATCACAGATTATGTTCTTTGGTTAATAAAAAAAAATTGCTGCATGTCATGACTACGACCGTCCCACCTGAAATAGCCAAACAATGCAGACAGGGTGTGTTTGGCTGGCAGGAAAGCAGTGAGACATGCGCTAGTCAAAATGAGTTCAGGCGTGTTGAGGTTTCTAAGAGAAAACAATGGCCTAACTTTAAAAACATTATGTGTTCTTTATAACACGGGCCTCTGGTAAAGATCCTCATAACTCATAGTAAGCACGTTGCCAAGATGTTTTTAAAAAAGCACAGCATGTGAAATGCATCATGCTCGTTAAACACACAATTAATATAAGCGCAACTGTTTTAACATGTCTTTTTGATTTAACTACCTACATAATCAGTCATCTTGTGGACATGTACTGTTGAGAGGGCTGCTACAGAGCTTTAGCTTCGAACACGATGTCATGTCCGTCCATGTGCATGGATTCATGAGGACGTATCTGGTGGATCACAAATCCGGTCACGAGTACAGAACATTTCTCCTGGTCACATGCTGCATATCTGTGAGCAACCGAACCGGAATCACATTTTTAAAATGATGCTAATGCTCCAAACTGAGAGCTAAAAGGTACTTAGCGTGCGTTCTTATGTGGGGTCGGGTCGTCGTTTTTGACTAAACGGCATGTGACTGCCGACCATGAGGAGATGGAGAGTGTTTTGCGCGACCCTCGGTCACCGTTGACAGCTGTCACTGTAGCGTACATCACCAACCGCACGATAAAGCGCCAGCGGACCCTAAGCAGGGTTCATTCCTTCCCGCCACCTAGACTTAAGTCCCTCAAAAAATGCAGACGACGGATTTACGTTCCCGGCCTTGACTTTCTCCCCAAAGTGGTCGATACACTCTCTAGAAGAGGAGGTTTAAACGATTTCTCTGTAGGAAATGCTTAGTCTTATAAAGGATATTAGGATAGCTGGTGCTGATAAAGCAGTGAGCGAATCCATTAGCCAACACGAAATGGAATTGCTAGCATGCCGCCCCCTCCCCCCCCCCCACGATGCCTCTGGAATGCTCCCTGAGTTTGCATGCAAGCTTGATTGAATGCGACGGAATTAAATGCGCGTTTGATGTCGTTCAGAGACAGATTGAGGACAGTGGTTCGTTTTGCCAGACTAAAATGTGGCAGCTCAAAGCCAGTGTCAGACACCATTTTTGAGCCTGTTTATAGAGGACCCCCCCCCCCTCTCGGTGGTGGCACTGTGGTTTTTATTTTCCCGCCTGTGGTGCTTTGGTCTCAGTTTCATTTGTAGACTGTTATAGCACTAAACCAGAGGGTTCATTTCCTCATTGTCCTCAGAGCCAATTGAGTGACTGGGGGAGGGGACGTTCCAAGTTCATTCGAATAACGAAAGTAGTTTCCTCATTTTTATTATCTTGAAATTCCCCCGCAAAAATGATTTGTAAGTAACTTGCAGCAATTATGGGCTACATTTTGTGGTCAGTGAAGCAAATTAGCAGCAGGCTTACGATGTTATACGGCAAACATATTTTTGCAAGGCCTGTAAACATTTGTTAATAATGTGTTTCAACCAAACAATAATGCATACTTATTTATTGTTTTTGGTCAGAAACAGTTGGTAGGGCTAGGACAATATATCACATATATTTCAAATATAGTATTCTTTTAGTGTCCTTTTTTCTAAACTATTTATTTACCAGTACTAGTTTTACCTCAGAAATTGAGGTAGTTCAAGTTCAGTTCAGTTCAGTTCTGTTATTCTTTTCTGTTCATGCTAACTGAACAATCGGTGCAAAGCAATTTGATTGAAAATGACTCTGCGGTTTGTTCGTCATTTGCATTGTGTATTGTTTAGTTGGTGGATCCGAATACAATTATTTTACATTTTAAATTTCATTCTTCCTTGCTGTTGTTTTAATTAAAGCACCTGGGGAAGCATGCTTTGTTTTTGGAGTTGTACTGTATTTAAGCATTTTATTCCACATATATCGAATTTATTAAATCAATTAATTAAAATTAAATGTATTAAAGCAGAAGCTATTGACTTAATTGTGTTGAGTTTTGCTATAACATCCAGCCCTAACTGCAGGACGTGTCTACATTGGGGGAAGGGAGGAGTGTGAACTGAGACTCTACTGCACACTGCCAAACTGTCACTCTCTAAATGAATGTTTTGTGTGTGTGTGCGCGAGCTTTAAAGAAAGACTTTGCGTTGCTCCGGCAGCTCAGGACTATACACTGTCAGTGCTGCATCAGGAAGCCCTCTGACTCACTCCGACAACAACAATGTCATAAAGCAACTTGCAGGATTACTCGCGAGGCTATGCGATGACATCATGAGAGAACGAACGGAGAAGCTCCCTACAGCCAGGGCCCAAAACACTGAACTGATCCCAGTTAGAGCTTAAGATCTCTCGGCGATCGATTGGTCTCACCTGTCACTGAGGCATTTTTTGGGGTAATAACAACCATATGTGTCCGTCGCAGGATAAGCGGGAAGGTTTTACGAGGAGATCCTATAGAATAAACAGCGGCTGGCGGTGTAGAGACGCAGCATACGCGTTTTTCATTTTTACAGTTGCCTTGGAAAAATTCCTCCCCGTGCAGATGTACAAGACAGCCGCGTTAGAACAACACGGAGTGATGCATTGTGGGTTATGTTTGGAAGTCAGGCTGGGAACTGGGAGCGGCTGCCAGGTTTCCTGAGTTTGACTTTGGGTTGTCATGGCCACTGTTATTGGATGGTAAAAACAGACGTTTTTTTCCTCCAACCTCTACTTAAATATTGCGTTCATCCCAATTTACAAAATCTGTTACAGCAGTCGTTAAAGTTAAGGTTTTTTCCACCAAATTCTAAGCAGCATTGCATGCATTCTTTGGGGAAAGGGCAATCCCACAATGCATTGCGACACGCTCATAAAAAGCCAATGAGGTGTCCAAAATCGGAATGAAGCAAGAGAAATGCCAATTATAGATACGGCAAACTAAAAATTGAGAGCGGTCCAAATCAGTCAACTGTGAGGTTTATGTTTGCTCGGGACACAGGCTTAGTATGCAGTAGAGTAGACAGCTCATTAGGTTTTGGAGCAGAGCCCGTGTCTTCAGTGTATTATGATTAATGGAGGTACTTTGTCCGTCTCGTCAGAGGCTGTATGTCATGGATTATATATGTGTGTGTCATGTTGGAGACAGCAGATATGATAAAATGTGACCCACTGGATTAGCTGTGGGATATTCCAGACAGCAAATGGTCAAAGTCACAAAGGCTTGCAGTGAGTGTTTGGGAAAGGAGGTGCCCAGTAAACTTACTCATGATTACACACAGTCTCAAAGCCGCGCCCCCCCAGCTGTAGAGGAAACAGGGTTGTCTTATAAATGTTTTCTAGTAATGTCTTTTAAATTTGTGTTATGTTTATGCAGCCCTTAAAATTTGACATGTTATACCCTGAGAATTTGAGAGGCATTGCGCACGTTTTATACCCCGGGGGGGGGGGGTGGAAGAACAGATTGGGGAGGGCAAATTTTGAAAGCAGTTGCTGAAATGGATAAATGGAGATCATGGCGAGAGAATCATGTTCTTAGAATATTTTCAACTTGATCTGAACTTGTGTGTCAGAATTAAGGAGCTGTCCCTCAAAAACATGTGATATTTTTAGCACTGGATATACAGCTGCCTTTCAGACCACTTTCTGAGTACCGTGCGTGTATGTGCGTGCGCGTTCACCCCACATGTCAGACCTCCTCCAGGAGGCCAAGATGAAGCTCAGCCTGACGCTTCCTTCAGGGTTCAACATCTCCCTCTGATCTCAGTGTGGCGTGATGGGCAACGTCATCGCGCGACTTCTTATATCACAACTGTGGCGTGGCCTGATTTTAAACGACAAGCTGAGCCTGAGGTCTTTGGAACTGAATCCGGGCATATTTTGCCCTGGCTTTTCTTAGCTCACTGTGTACTGTTACAGCTGCATACGCTTCAGTAATACAGTCACGGCCCTGAAAAAAATAACAATGCAGAATGTGCTTGTTATTACTGGTTTATTTTTGATATGTCCAGATTTCACAAAGGTAATTATGTATTATTCCAAATTTAATGTAGTCACACATTGCCTAGAATTAGCAAAAATGAGCAAATTCTCTTGAAATGGAGATTCCATCTACGCCAGGCTTTAATTGGCTGCTTTTTGTCACTGTTCCGTCTAAGTCATCCATTTCTAAAACAATTTTTTATAAACTTGTAGTTTTCTGATGACAGTTAATTTTAATTGGTGTAATTATATTAAGGCAAACAAAACAAATTTCAAATATTAACGAAAATGTCTTTAGATTGAAAGACTTAAGATCATAAGAAACGTTTCAGACAAGTAATCGTGAACTTTTGACCGGACGCGTACTTGCTAGTCTTACCATAAACTTGGCTTTGTTGTCGCTTACACCAGTTGAGCTACTGGAAACTCTGGTACTGGTATGAAGTAAATATTTTGCCTTGACCCTCTTTAGGTCTAAGTAGTCAGTTTGCTAGGGTTCAAAACTGGGCTGTGTACGTATTTGCAGTGCTTTTTGATCGTTACCCAGAGAACAAACATCAGAATTGAACTGAATTAATTGGGCCTGGAAAGTAAAGCACAGCCCTATGAGCATGATAAGGATCCTGCAATACGCTCTCTTTGCACAGTCTGTTAGTAGTTTGTTTATGGGTCATTGTGTTCGCAGAAGAGTCGTGGAAAGCTATTGAGGTGCCCTCCATAGATAACACGACTTGGAGGCTGGGCTCCCAATGCATATTTACCCTGTAAACGGCAGAGCTTTCTCAGTCAGACGGTCTGTTTGTGTTTAGGTTCACTGAGCAAAGTCCAGCTGATGACACAGGCTGGTACAGGATATGTGATTGTATGCAGAACTCCCACTTCCTGTTTGCTGTTTCAGTGGGTTCTTGGTGATGAGGTTATTTTTGAGCTGCTGTGATTTAGAGACATTTTATAAAGCTGGTCTCAACTCTCAACTGTCTGGAATTATTAGTAGGGAACTCAGTTTACTTTGTGAAGAAAATATTTCTTCCCTGATGTTAGATGCTTCCATAGTACATATCATATGATTTCATTACCATATTCAGATGTGGTTTCATTCAATTTATATAGTGCTTTTTACAATGTTACATTGTTGCAAAGCAGCTTTATGTATAAAAAGGAAAGCACAGAAAACAGGAAAATTTTGAAATATATGGAACACAAATTGTATTGTTCTCATAAGATGTATATTTGTAATACTAATTAGTGATACTAAGATTGTTTTCAGTTTATGAAATATTAAGATTACTGATGATGATACTCTTCAGATTAAACAGTACTGTTATTACAGTGTACATGTCCAAAAAAACAGGTGTTCTTGTGTTCCTTGTTCAAAAAACATGCAGAAACTGTGTTAGAAGTGTCATTAAATGTCGTCTTGTACCTTAGCAGAGTCTTTTTGTGTATTGTGTAAATGTTTATCTTCAGTTTAATGCATAACAATGATTTGTTGTTTAAACAAGTATTAATTTTCCTCTCTTTCTCCTGTATGCACTGTCTGCTTGGATCATCTTGTAGCAGGGGTCAGCCAAAGGTATGACGGCTTTCTGCCCAGACTGTTCAAGTTTTATACGAATGGAACAAATAAAACGGAAAGCAGCCATTTTTATTTATTATTTTCCTTTGTTTTGTCAAGGTTTTTGCCTACGACCACTGTTTTTGGTCAATGGATGAGTCGGAAACGGAGAAGTTTGCAGGTCAGTTTCAGGAAGATTTTTAAATGTTGTTTCTTGGTTCAGTACCAGGTATCCACCTGTATGTTCTTGTTATGATGGTACTGGAGGTACTGGTTCAGATAAGGGTTTGTTTACACATCAAGACCTTGTGTGGAGAAAACAGTTTTTGTAAGCGCGGAGCTGTGTCACCGTCAGCTTTACGGAAAAAGCAGTGACACCTAGAACTGAAGACAAAAGCAAACCAATTTTTTCAATAATATATCAGTAAAAATAAACAAAGCGTTTCTGCTGGCAGTTCACAGCATTTGCTTTTAGTATATTGCCAAATGCATAAATGTAAATACTGTCTTAACATCTGGTTTAATTGTCCTTCATTTGTGTTTTTCAGGTCAAGATGTAGTTTTTCAGTGCCTTGGGGAGAGTCTTTTGCACAATGCCTTTCAGGGTTACAATGCCTGTATTTTTGCATATGGACAGACTGGTGAGTCATGTTTTGTATGCAGTGTGTTCTGGTTACGCTCGGGTTGAGTTTAAAATGTTAGGTCCAAGCGTCTTTTTTTGACTTGTGACTTGTCTATGGAATCAAAACGGAGTATTTGTTTGAAGTCCAATGAGGTCATTTCCTTTCTGTTGTGATGTCATTTCCCTCAGGCTCTGGAAAGTCTTACACCATGATGGGTTCGGTGGACCAGCCCGGTTTGATTCCCCGACTCTGCAGTTCCCTGTTCGAGCGGACCATACAACACCAGCGAGAAGGGGAGAGCTTTACTGTCGAAGTCTCGTACATGGAAATCTACAACGAGAAAGTTCGAGACCTGCTGGACCCCAAAGGGTTAAGCCTGTTCTGTCTATTTTTTATTTTAGCGATGTACTTCGCTGTAGGTGTCGATCTAACATGACTTTAATTTTTGTTCTCGCAGGAGTCGACAGGCCCTGCGAGTGCGAGAACATAAGGTTTTAGGGCCTTACGTAGACGGACTATCCAGACTTGCAGTAGAAAGTTACAAGGTAACAAAACAGGAGGAAAATATCGAGTTTTTACCTGTTATTATCGGAATGTGTTTATCCAACCATTGGCCTTACACCTCGTCTTACAACATATTCTATGGTTTAGTTGGTCATGTGTCTTTATTATTCCCTTTCTGAGCCCGCAGTTGATCCTGACCAAATCCTACAGTAGGAATGTTTGTAGTCAGCTGATGGGAATTGTAGCATTTAACAAAGATACTGTCTGCTTAAATGTTCACTTGTTGAAGGTGCAATCTGTAACTTTTGCCTCTCTACCGCCATCTCTGTTTGAAACATAAACTGCAGGTTACTTTACATGCATTTTATTACGTATGTCGACGTTAAATGAAGACAAACTGACATTTTACAGGAAATCAGACTCGACAGCTCAAGTTATAAATCGCTATTATAAACTTACCACTGCTAATCGAAGTAAGAAACCTTTCTGAACACTGATCTGTCATGTACTCGCTCAGTAACTGATTTTTGTTATAAAAAAGTTACAGATTGCAGCTTTAAATATTTTTGTTAATTTGTTGAGGTCAGATCTTTTTACGTATTTTGTTATATTTGGATGTGTGCGACTGTAGCGCATAAACGGTTCCATACCTTGAAATATAATCTCTGTTATCAAACATGTTTTCAAATCACTACCGCCACCTGCTATTTGTCATACAAACAGATAGCCCCTCCCCCAAACTCATGCTATTGGTTGAGCCAGTGTTGCCATGTCAGGTTGGCAGAAAAACAGCAATAATTCTGCCCATGTTTTTAAAACCATTATAGAAAGCGTTTTTATAGACTGTGTAGTGGTTCTGATGTTTACATCATGGTTTCTCTTCTAAATCTGTTCTCTCTTCATCTGCTCTCCCACAGGACATTGAGTCGCTGATGTCTGAGGGGAATAAATCCCGCACTGTGGCCGCCACCAATATGAATGAGGAGAGCAGTCGCTCCCACGCGGTTTTCAATATCATCCTCACACACACACTAAAGGATCTGCAGTCAGGGGTAAGGACACACACACACACACACACACACACACATCACACATATACACACTTTAAAGGATGTGCAGTTAAGCGGTAAAAACACACACACACATAGACACAGTTCTGATGCACACCACTGATTTCCATAGATTAGGATTTAGATACGGAATAAACACACGGAAAATCGCTTAAATGGGTCACATTCTACACTTTTATAGCCTTTGATTTTTTTTTTCCATGGATTAAGTTAATTATTAGTTAAAGTTTGTCCACCAAAGAAAAGTTGTAATTTAGTTTTACATGAACATTTAACGCTCCCTTACTGAGCCTTCCTTCAGGCTGTTTCTGTACCTTGAAAACTTATAATATGTAAATGACCTCTGTTATGATTGGCTAATTTTTGTGTGCTGACACCCCCACAGTTGTTCCTCAAGTCTGGTTGGGTCGCTGGTTGTGTGACCAGGCTGTCCTCTTGGTTATGACATCACAAACACAAAATGACTACCAAAAGATTGGTTTTTGCTTTATAAAAGTTCATACATTTTCTGGTGGGACTGTGAAACACAGTTTAACAAATATCACAGTATGCATACTACAGTAAAGTGTTTAACCTCTTAATGGAAAACAACATTTTTTCAACAACTTTTTATGTCCCCTTTAATTTGAAAAAGTGCTTCTGCATAAATTCCTACAAGATCTGAGTTTTATTTGCAAACCGAGTCCTCATGATCTAAAGCTGAGATCAGAAGGAAGAGTGAAGGTTAGGCGATGAGTCACACCGTCCAGCCCCGATGACCTCATGGATGGCAGTATTTCAATACCTTTATCAGCTGCTGTGAGCATGTTTTTGGTGATCTGCCCTGTTCTGGCACAGTCCAGTATGTGGTGTCAAGTGTTGCTCAAGTGTGGCCCCACCCTTCCTTTTGTTTCATCTACTTTTAGATCCTCACAAATTGTTTCCCATTTGGAATATTGGAGTCTATTCATGTGACTCATTAATGCATTTGTCTGTCGTGATTTACAGTCTTCCTCATGTTGTTCCAGACCTGTTTTCTCTGTGGAGCTTTACTGCAGATGTTAGGAGCCAAAGCCATTAGGCATCCGTTATGTCAAGACGTTATTTTTAAACCTGGATGTAAACTCGGGCGAAAAGTGTAAGCAAACGTCCACAGAAACGAGCAAGAAAGGTTGAGTAGCTGGGCTGCACAATATATTAAAATAATCAAATATCGCACAGATTAAATCTTAGTGGAACCGTGTGATTGTACCTAGTGGAACCGTGTGATTGTATCTAATGGAACTGTGTGGTTGTACCTAGTGGAACCGTGTGATTTGTACTAGTGTATGTCTTATGTAGCACCATGATCCTGGAGGAACATTGTTTCATTCCACTATGTGCTGCTCCTGCTATATATGGTCGAATGGCAATAGTAAACTTCTTGAAATATTGCCAATGTATGTATTGCGATTTGCAAATTGCAATGGTTTGCAATAACGGAATGATTTTAGGTTGATGTGGACAGTAGAGAAACTTCTATGAAATGTTGTAGTGTTGCTTTATTTTCCTACAATGAATATGAAACGTGTTTGTTATATAATTTTCAGTGTGTAAAATATATTTTAATATAATTGAACTAGAGTTTACGAAGCAAAAAATGAGTCGCATCCCCATACCGTATCGCATACCATAAAGCGCAATATTTAGCAAGGCAATGCAAATCGCATTTTCGTCAATCTCATGCAGCCCTATTGAATGGCACGCCATTTAAATTTCTGGTTGAAATATTTTTTGAACTCTTCATATAAACTTCCTCTAAAGTGCACCGTAGACCGCAGAGACCTTCCCTTATCCACTGTATCACGCGTGCAGAGAGAACGCATGCAAATGGCAGGAAAATTGATGAATAAATTATAGCCTGTCAGAGTTCTGGCATCAGGTGATCATGTCTGGCTCCGTCCTGGTGTCACCGCGCATTTCTTTTGTGCCGCGTGTCGCGATCACCTGACTGCTGCGGTCTGGCCCTCAATCTATAATTCAGCTGGGCCGGACTACCAGTCATTTAACAGGTGTGTCATGCAAAACCACAACAGAAATTTAAACTTCGCACAATGTCAAATGCGTCCTTATGAAGGTCACGAAATATGTAAATCAGAAACATTAGTACAGGATCAAACAAATTACTGCTAGTCATTAATGATAAACGAGATAAGACGCCCTCAACTAGATGTTGTAGCCCTCGGTCGATAAGAAATGATGTGTGTGTTTTTCCAGCGCAGTCATCCATTGCTGCTGTTTGCATGCTATGGGCTCCTATGCAAACAGCTCTGTGGAGGTATATGACTGCAGGAGCGGCAGGATTACCAGAGGATTACCTCAGTCATTTCCATGTATTTAATGTTGGATTGTGGTGAATGTAATATGAAAACAAATTGAAACTAGTTTTTTACATATTCTGACCAAAATATGAGTGGTGTTGTTGTTTGTACAAAACTAGCTGCCGTGATGCAAGGGTGTTCTGTGGGGTTGCTAGAGTGTTGCTACGGTGTTCTGAGGGATTGTAAGCACGTTGCTATGGTGTTGCTGTGGTGTTCTGAATGGGTTCTTGAATGTTTTTATTAAATGAAACTATTAAATCAAATAAAAATGAAACTGATTGTAACAAATGTAATAAAACTGATTCCAATTCTAAATACTGATTTTAAGTGCCCAAATTGGTTGTAAATCAACTGTAAATGCACACCTGGACTTAATGCGCAGAGTTTCTACGTTGCCTAGCAACTGCATACAACCTACATTTGAGCCCGTTTCATTTTAAAGGTCAGGACTTTCAATGGAAGAAAGCCTTAATTCGGGGGGTGAGAGAATATGAAATGTGTGCAAAATGCCCCCTTCAAATAGTAGATTAAAAAAATTAGATCTATAAATGGCTCTATATTCTCACGCAACATGCATGTAGAGCCCGAAGCCTTTGCAACACAAAGACTCTCATTGTTGTTATAATGCACTGTAATCTCCGTCCAGCCCCCCCCACCCCCCGACATCCCATATCCTCGCGTCTCTCCCTGCTCGCGTCTCCCTGCCTCTCCTCTCAATTAAACTTCATCTCTGATGCTCAAACAGAGGGATTGTGTACAGTAAGGACCAGTGCTGGGCTGTATAAAGCCACCGCACCCCACATACTGTTCCAGTGCTGTGCAGTGTAGAGCAGAACAATAGATGCTTGTCTACAGCCGTCCATAGCCATTGTTCCCTCAGTTCACCAGAGTTTAGTCCGGCGCGGTCATTCTTATACAAATGTAACATTTTAAACAATCTCCTCAGGTTTTTTTAGCGAGGATAAGCACAGGCAGGCTTGACAAGCATGGAAATGTTTTTTTTAAGGGAAAGAATATTATGCTGTTTTTTCCTGTAATTATTTTGTCATTTCTCGTTTGGCTCGCTGGCTAACAGCGCCGGGCCGTGTTTGTGATGAAGCAACTTTTCCTGTCCGTCTCTCTGGTTATGCTCGGAATAGCGCGCCGTCGCGCTACTGTTACTATTTTTGCAGTATGTGTACGGTATGTTATGCCATGCGTTATATATGCATGGAAAACCAAGATAACCGATGATATTTGCCAAAATGCGCATCGCTCTGAGCACGATATCCCATGATGCCCTGAGCTCAGCCTGACCTTACATTTTCAGCATCTGCAGTGAGCTAAAAATGTATGTCTGCTGCAATCAGTAATGTTTGCCTCTCTGTCGCCATCTCTGTTTGAAACTTAAAACTGCAGGCTACTTTACATATTTATCTATGTTGAAGTCAAATGAAGCAAAACTGACATTTTCCGGGAAATCGGACAAGACAGCTCAAATTACATATGATTATTATCATATATAATACCATATAATGGTAGGGAGACCATTTTAAACATTGATCTATAATGTACTTGCTCAGTAAGGGATTTTTCATTATTTTATTAACTTTTTTTATTGAAGGTACTGGATGCAGCTTTAATATTTCTGCTTGACTCAATATTTTGTACAATCATTGCATAATTTATAATGTTTCACCTACTATAAAGAATATAAAAACAATATTTGATTTCAAACCATTAGCCTCTCTCTCAATTCTATTTCTTAGTTTCTTGTCTCAGCTCTTTCTCTCTCTCTCTCGCTATATATATACAGACGAGTGGTGAAAAGGTGAGCAAGCTGAGTTTGGTGGACCTGGCAGGAAGTGAGAGAGCTGCAAAGACAGGTGCAGCGGGCGAGCGGCTCAAAGAGGGCAGCAACATTAACAAGTGTGTACTGCACCCATCACTCACACGTGACACTAATTCATCTGTCTGGTTCTGTTCTGTCCTGTCTGGTACTTTCCCAGATCAAACACAAAACATATATATTCATTTATATTATACCCAGCGCAAATGTTCCCCCAAAGGTTATCTTAAAGCTCTCTCAACGTTATCAAAAACATTGTTGCAGTATTGAAAATAGAACTTTTTTTAATGTGATATGTCATTTTTAGAAACACGTTAAGTTGATTGGAAAGGTTTTAAAATGAAAGTTTGAATAACGTTGAATAAGCCAAGCGATAACATTAATACGAAATTTAAAAAACTAGACGTTTTGAAAAATTGTAGAACTTTCAAAACAACATTTTCAACATTGCTGTTACCTAATGGAAATGTTAGCGAAATGTTTTTACAACCTAAAATTGTTAGCTGGGTAGGACCATAATAATTTTGAAACACTGTTATGTAGACAGCCTTTTTTTCAGCTCCAAGCTTCTGTCTTAAAGCTCCTGGTTAAGATGCCTGAGTCATTGAAGAATGTATTTTTGTAACACTGATTCGTTTCCACATTTCAAGCTGTGGAAAATCACTGGATAAAATAGCTGAATCTAATAATTTGTTCTGAGGAAGGTTTATAAAGTTTGTGCTCTGAGTACATCTCTGTTTGAAGTGTGTCTGTACATAGTCACATTATGTGCAGACTTATGACTTACTCTTGGAACTTGGCAGTTTGAGTCTGCAGGTATTGTAGCTCTCGTTTAACAAATTGCAAATTAGAATAGTTAAGAAGCTAAGGGAGAAGTAAGAGTAAAGGATGAGAGAGGATAATAAATAAACAGGAAGTGCTTTTTATGGTTGTTGTCTTGTTAAGTGTGTGTGGTTTAGTGTGTGTAGAAGTGATGTGTTTTTCAGTTGTTTCTTAATCAATGTGCTGTTCTCTACAGATGAGGTAGGAATCTAATTCTGCTACAGAAGAAGTGACAAACTCTTTCCCTTCTCTCCTGTTTTCTTGCTCTTTCAATTTTTCCATCTCACTCCTTTTATCCCTCTCCACACTAAACAGGTCTTTAACCACTCTGGGATTGGTGATTTCAGCCTTGGCAGACCAGGGCGCCGGAAAGAACAAGAACAAGTTTGTGCCCTACAGAGATTCTGTGCTCACATGGCTGCTCAAGGTACGAACACTCATTCTGTCCGGTAAACACTGGGATAGGGAATTTCCACTTTATTTCTTACAGTTTTCCCATTGCGCAACCCACACACACCTTTCAGTACACAATCCTTGGAAAATAGTTGCACTAATGCGCATCCTCTCGGGTGACCACAGGACAGTCTGGGCGGGAACAGTCGGACCGCTATGGTTGCCACGGTGAGCCCGGCAGCAGATAACTATGACGAGACACTGTCTACGTTGCGCTATGCTGACAGAGCAAAGAGCATCGTCAACCACGCCGTTGTGAACGAAGACCCCAATGCGAGAATTATCCGAGAACTCAGAGAGGAAGTGGAGAAACTGCGGGATCAGCTGACGCAGGCTGAGGTAAACGCTACGGCCAAAGTCGCATTTATAGCGCGTTGTTGCAAAAAGTGCGAACGCGTCATATTTAAGAATCTGTTGGTTTGTCTGCAGTCTATGAAGGCACCAGAGCTGAAGGAGAGGTTGGAGGAGTCTGAAAAATTGATCCAAGAGATGACCATCACCTGGGAGGAGAAACTAAGGAAGACGGAGGAAATTGCACAAGTAACGGCCACAATACCTTACACAGTTTTGTCTGGAGTTTCATATTGTTTTGTCTGAATCTAAACTTTGTTTACGTCTAGGTACTTTGTTGTTTGTTTGTGGCTTTAGTTGTCATAACACAACACAAGTGATAAACATGGAAATGAGCTGTTCATCTGTAAATGTTTGTCCTCATCTTATTTTTGTAGGAGAGGCAAAAACAGCTGGAAAGTCTTGGCATCTCTCTGCAGTCGTCTGGCATCAAGGTCGGCGAGGATAAATGCTTCCTGGTCAACCTCAATGCAGACCCTGCCCTCAATGAACTGCTGGTCTATTACCTCAAGGTATGGCACAACCAAGAAATATTTTTGTTAAAGTCACGGTAGGCCATTTTTTAATTTATTTTTTCCAGAAACGTTTTTTATGTTGGCTGGAAGTTTTTTCACATCCGAATACCAATCACAAAGTAACATTTTTATAAAAATCATCGGTGGAAGGTGCAGGACCATAAAATGTTTGTCCATTCATCGCAGTTGGTCCGAGTGCAATGATAGGATGTCCTGCTTGCCTGTCAAACTATGTATGTGTTCGTGCGTTGGAGGAGGCGTGACTTTGGAGAGCGCTCTGAGGGTTTTGAATGAACAGAGTTTTTTAATTAGATGTTTTGCACACAGCAAACTCAATAAATGTTGCTCTGTAAACTCAAAGATATGTGGGAATGTTACTGCTACTTTAAGATGGGCTTAAGCAAGTTTTGTCGTTTTGTGTAATGCATTGTAATGTAATACTATAATATATGCCTGGAACTTGCGTTAATAGGTTTAGTGTATGTTAAGTACTTGTAATTACGTTAAGCTTATGGATATGGCTTGTGTGGTATTAAGAGCTGGAATTTTTGGCAGGAACACACGAAGGTTGGATCAGCAGATTCTCAGGACATCCAGCTGTGTGGGATGGGCATCCAAGCTGAGCACTGTGTCATTAACATCACCCCTGAGGGGGCTGTGTTCCTCAACCCCTACAGAAACTCAAGGTAACGTGCTGGTGATGAGAGTGTAGCTGATCGAGATGGGTAAACCCAAAGGTCATAGCTTCAAAACCCAGAGGACCAATTCACGAACTAAAAACCACTTAGTGGCATGATTTCTTTGCATTGCACACTTAAAGCTGCAGTCTGTAACTTTTGCCTCTCTAGCGCCATCTCTGTTTGAATCATACAATTACAGGATGCTTACAACTGCTGTAGGAACAACCTACAAATGCTGCACTGTCCTCAGCATCCACACACACGATTTAGTAGCCAGATTTTTATAACCCCTTTTTTTAACCCCAAAAAAATACGAATTGCAGCTTTAATGAATAAAAGCTAAAACTGTGACAATGTGTAAATCTTAAGGTAGGTTGTTAGTTAAGTCATCGTCTGTTGCTAATGTTGTCGTAGAACCTGCGTAAACGGATCTCCAGTCACAAGTCGGCAACAGCTTCACCATGGCGACCGTATTCTCTGGGGTAACAACCACTTCTTTAGGTGAGCGTTACCAGTATAAATATAAAAATATGCAAAAAACTTCCACTCGTTGTTAGCCTGTCTATGTGGAAGAGCATTATGGGTAATCTTGGTTCATGTTCAGGATAAACCTACCGAAGCGGCGGTCACGGGGTGAGGAGGAGGAGGGTGAGGGTGGGAACATGAAGAACAGTAACAGCAGCGAGCAGCTGGATGGAGAGGGGGACACGGCCAGCGAGGTGTCCAGTGAGGTCAGCTTCAGCTATGAGTTTGCTCAGACCGAGGTCATGATGAAGGCTCTGGGGAGCAATGGTGAGTTTTAGACACGGGTAACATCACTGCGTTACCAACAGAATTAATATGTTACATCATATCGAACACTTAAATCATTTAGCAATGGAAAAGAAACACATATTCCAACATTTGCATGTCATCTGAAACTTTGACTATGCATAACTTTTTTTAAGTAATAAAGTCATTTAGTTATTGTAAACAATTGCAGATGCATATTGCATTATATGCAGATGTGCAATATTTTGATATATCATTCAAAATGATGCAAAGGTATAAAATGCACTAAATTACGTTCGTTTTTGATGTACAGAATCTTGATCAATACCTTTTCCCTCGTTCAGACCCCATGCAAGCAGTTCTGCAGTCTCTGGAGCGACAGCACGAAGAGGAGAAGCGAACCGCCCTGGAGCGCCAGCGTCTCATGTACGAGCAGGAGCTGCAGCAGCTGCGCAGACAGCTGACCCCAGACAGGCAGAGCATGCAGATCCCGCAGTCACAGCCATTGCAGTCGCAGTACCGCAGTTTGGAAAGACTTAGCCAGGGAGGAATGTCGTCGTCGCCCGGCGCGCAGCATCGCCTGCGCCAGTGGAGCGAGGAGAGGTGAGGAGCCAGCAAAGCGGTAATAAGAAGGTGATACAGAGTTCAGGGTTCGTCCCAGTGGAAACTGGGTGCTGTTGGGGACCTTCAAATTTACAGATTTTAATTCCTGAAGGTTTTTTTATCCCAAAGGAAAAATGTGCTGGTTGCACAATGTGTTTATTATAACGTTGATATAATTTTATGACCATCGTTTGGCTGCAGGGAGGCGGTGTTGACGCGGAGTTTGAGGAAGCTACGTGAGCAGATCGTACGAGCTAACCTGCTAGTGCAGGAGGCGAGCTTCATCTCAGAGGAACTGGACAAGAGAACGGAGTACAGAGTCACTTTACAGATACCTGCCGCCAATCTCAACGCCAACAGGAAGGTCTGTCGCTGTTTCCACCAGTTTACACGACAAGTCGACCATCAGTCTGTAGAATGCAGGCAGCTAAACATGTTGTGTGCTTGCGTACACAGAGAGATGCTGTGCTGAGTGAACCTGCTATTCAAGTGAGAAGAAAAGGCAAAGGCAAGCAAATCTGGGCCCTCGAGAAAACGGAGAACCGCCTGGTGGACATGCGAGAACTTTACCAGGAGTGGAAGGACTTCGATGAGGACAACCCTGTAAGCTTTTCTTTATTCAACACATTAATACACACAGGTTTTAAAGCTCTTAATTTCAAGGCTATAAAAAGCTAATGAATTAAATGGTCTACACGAGTATGAATATGGAAGTTCTGGTGCTACAGGTGTGCTCTCTCTCTGACTCACAGGTGATGAGGTCATACTTCAAACGAGCCGACCCTTTCTTTGATGAGCAGGTGAACCACAGTTTGATCGGCGTGGCCAACGTTTTTCTCTCCTGTCTGTTCTACGACGTCAAGCTCCAGTATGCCGTTCCCATCATTAACCAGAAAGGAGAGGTGAGCCCTCAGCCGAAAATCACATGATAACAGAGTCGTTTCATTTCTGAAGGAAATTCCATTTCCCTCCAGAAGATGAAATGAGGTGTGAATGAAATCAGGTGCGGTTTCATCTGTGAAATTGGGCCTAATAGAGCCATGACATGATGCGTGAGATGCTCAGATGTTTATGAAGTGCTGTGTTGATGCTGATGTCAGGTTGCCGGGCGACTGCATGTGGAGGTGATGAGGATGGGCGGGGGCTTTGATGACAGCGTCGCTGGAGGAGATGAGAGCGATGGAAGTCCTGATGGTGAAGTGCAGGAACGCAAGTTAGTGTGTATGGTGAGTATTGAAGTGTCAGAGACCTCCGTTACATGAGTGATGAGAGCAGTCGAAATCCTGCATTTACATTATGATAGATTCTGTAATATTGTATTGTAAGTATCATGACGTTGGAATGGCAAAATAGCCCCCAAAAATAGCCCCTAGAAAAAGTTTTTTTCTAGAAAGCAAGGAAGGAAAGGAATGAAAGAATGAACAAACGAATGAAAAACAAAAGATGAATAGAACAACAAATAGAACAAAAGAATCTAGCAGCACATAGTGGAATGAAACAGCCAAAGAAAATAATAAAAAAAAAAACCAATATAAAAGGGATATTGTATTTCGATATTACAAATATCAAATGTTGTATAAAACATTAAAACATATCAAATGCATATCTTCTGCATATGACATATTATTCCAGTTGAAATGTTAATTTGACAGGATTCTTAACCTCTGTTAAAGTTCTATGACTTTATATTTTTCTGCGTATGTGTGTGAAACAGATCAAGATCCTGCAGGCCACAGGACTCCCGCAGTATCTGTCCAACTTTGTCTTCTGTCAGTATTCATTCTGGGACCAGCCGGAGCCCATCATCGTTGCCCCGGAGGTCGACCCCTCAGCCTCGTTCTCCAGCAGTAAAGACCCGCACTGCATGGTGGTGTTTGACTGCTGTAAGGTACGAGTCGGGCTGTATGTGAGACCAACACACTGTTTTTCTTTTTAACCAAATGAAGTTATGAATTGCAGCTTTAATAATTAATGTTAGCATAGGAGCAACAAAAGCTAATTGAGAAACAGATGAAGAAGGTAAAGACAGACTTAACTATGAATCTAATTGTTTTGTATTGTTCGTGTAACAGGAGCACGCTGTCACTGTGACGGAAGAGTTCATCGAGTATCTGACAGAGGGTGCCGTGGCCATCGAGGTGTACGGACACCGGCAGGCTGACCCGGGCCGGAACCCGGCGCTGTGGGACCTCAGCATCATTCAAGCCAAGACACGAACTTTAAGAGACAGGTGAGCAGATGAACTAGACTCCCAACACCTTCATACAGCTTCAGAAACTGTCATCGTACGGTTGTCATGGAGACTGACCCTTTCATGTGACCCCAGGTGGAGCGAGGTCACACGCAAGTTGGAGATGTGGGTGCAGATCCTGGAGCTGAATGAGAACGGAGAGTACATGCCCGTGGAGGTGGTGCCTGCACGAGATGTTCGGACAGGTGGCGTCTTCCAGCTCAAACAGGTCAGTGTTTGATCTGCGCATGCTTCTGTGATGTTTTATATTAGACCAGTGCGAGTGTGTCACAGTGTCTTTACTGTGTGTGTGTGTATGTGTGTGTGTGTGTGTGAATCAGGGCCAGTCTCGGCGGGTACAAGTGGAGGTGCGCTCTGTGCAGGACT
Source organism: Botia almorhae (assembly GCA_036877575.1). Taxonomy (NCBI): domain Eukaryota; kingdom Metazoa; phylum Chordata; class Actinopteri; order Cypriniformes; family Botiidae; genus Botia; species Botia almorhae. Next base: position 94,605 of record JAZGTJ010000404.1, on the reverse strand, counting down.
CCGGCACGATGCCTTTAATAGCAGAGATCATTCTGGGGGTTTCCGTCGGATGTGTGGAGATCAGACAGGCGGTGATGGCCAAAGCCAATGAGCCACAAGAGGTGGAACTTATTTTATTTTTTATACATAATTTAGATATTTAGAGGATGTTTGTCTTGCGTTGTCTGTCGTTGGTTCTGTGCTTGATGCTTTCTCTTTGTTTTTTATAGCCTGAGGGTGATGAAATGGACAGTTATCAGGTATGTGTGACAGTAGCAAAGTTAAAACATTCTGTAGGCTTTAAATTCCTAATGCAGATTTTTTTTATTGCGCACCCATTTTCGGTTTGAATTTGGTCGACATGACTTCTCTCTTCCTGTCTGTCTTTTTTTGTCTTGTCTGTTAAAGAAATTACATCCTAAATAAAGGAATGAAATCTTAAATAAAGGAATGAAATCTTAATACAATGAACACAGCAAAAGCCGGAGATTGTCCAGTGACAGCAGTTGTTGTGGTTCTGTGTTTAGGAACGTGATTTGGAGCGTTTGAGGCGGCAGTGGCTCACAGCTCTCACCAAGAGACAAGAATATCTGGACCAACATCTACAGACGCTGGTCAGCAAAGCAGGTAAAACTGCAGTCGCATCTCCTGCAATACATGTTGAGCTGAGGACTGTTTCTCTGTTCAGTGTTTACTTAACCATATATTAGGGAAAGATTTGTACCCAAAAGTCAGTCAAATGATAATCTTTGCTGATAATCTAAGCAAAGCCTGCTTTTGTAGATGTCCTCATTTGTAAAAACACTATAAAATATAGTAAAGTAGCTAAACTATGTTTAACTGTGGTGTGTGTGTGACTGTGATGACTCTGCTCTCTGTGCTGTGTTAACTGTGGTGTGTGTGTAACTGTGATGACTTTGCTCTCTGTGCTGTGTTTAACTGTTGTGTATGTGACTGTGATGACTCTGCTCTCTGTGCTGTGTTTAACTGTTGTGTATGTGACTGTGATGACTCTGTGGTGTGTGTGACTATGATGACTCTGCTCTCTGTGCTGTGTTAACTGTGGTGTGTGTGACTGTGATGACTCTGCTCTCTGTGCTGTGTTAACTGTGGTGTGTGTGACTGTGATGACTCTGCTCTCTGTGCTCAGATAAATCGGAGGACGACGTGGAGAGAGAGGCCCAGCTGCTTGAATGGCGCCTGACGCTCACAGAGGAGAGAAATGCAGTGATGGTGCCCTCTGCTGGCAGTGGAATACCAGGAGCTCCTGCTGAGTGGTGCGGCCCTACAAACACACTGACAACTCTGTTAAAACTCCAGCCGCGTCAAAGAAGTTTAATGTCAATTCATCAGCATTCTGTACACTGTGTGTTTACAGGGAATAGATTTGTGTATGTGTGAACGATGTGTTTAGATTCATTTTTGGTTTGAGGCACTGTTAGTTAAATCCATGTCAGTATCAGTTAAACACTTTCACAAATGTTTAGCTGTGAGTATGTAGGTCATGGGTTGATTTTTATGTCTCTGTTGGCAGGGTGCCAGTACCTGGGATGGAAACACACATTCCAGTGCTCTTCCTTGACCTGAGCAGTATGTGTTTTTATGTCTGATATAATATTTCCTCGCTCCTTTCTGTCATACACTTTCACATGCACAGTTGTCTTCTAGCCTAGGGTCTTCTTGGTCAACTGGTTGTCCATTAACCAAGTCATATGTTGATGTTAACTAAAAAAAAATGTAAAAGATTTACTAAAAATGTATTTCTATGCTATTCTAGCTGCTTCTTGAATATGCTGTTAGCATGCAGTTTGATAGGTTTTTAGCATGATTTTTAGCATGCACTCTACTTAGTGATTGCTTTTAGGACGTGAAGAGACTTCAAAAAATATTTAAAAAAAAAATCACCCGCTCTGCCTGTAAAAGAGATCTGTCGACACTTTGAGAACATGTAGCGTCGCGCATCTCTTTTTATACACATTTTCACACTCTTTCTGTCTCCGTTCCTGTCAGCCGATGACTTCAGCTCTCAGGAGAACCTGGATGTTCCGGAAGCAGGCGGCTGGGATGCCTCGCTCAGCACAGAGGACGAGGACGAATACTTTGACCTTCAGATTGTCAAGCACTATGACGGAGAGGTGTGAAAGTGTCTTATGGTCCTCAGGGCTTATGTAGGTTGTATCTGCTGGCCAATCACATTTGAGGGATGGATTGTTAAACTCTTTCTCTCCAGGTAAAGGCCGAAGCCTCCTGGGACTCCACAGTTCACGAGTGTCCGCAGCTGAGCCGCGGGGCCGCTCCGGATCAGAGGGTCTACCTGATCGTTCGAACCGTGGTGCAGCTCAGCCACCCTGCAGAGATGCAGTTAGTACTGCGCAAACGCATCTGCGTCAACGTCACCGGACGACAGGTGTGGTATTGTAACATCTTTACGATCGTACACAAGTATGATCGCTCTTTCTTGTGTATGGCAATGCAGGAATTTCTTGCAGTAAATGCACATGGGTCTTTTTGTGAACAGGGTTTTGCTCAAAATTTCCTGAGGAGAATGTCCACCAGAAGCACAATTCCTGGCTGCGGTGTGACCTTTGAGGTCGTCTCCAACATCCCAGGGGTAAGCATGCAAAATGCATTAACAGTGAACATGATTGTTCAATGAGCCGTGCCAATATTGTGACCGATGATCATTATAATGCCAATATACAATATATTTAAATCTTAATGTCCTCATTATTATTCAAAGGGACAGTTCACCCAAAAATAAAGTCTTTACTCATTATCATGTCATTCTAAACCTGTATCTCTTACAGAGAAGAGATAAAGTTTGTAACAGTTTTTTAGTTTTATTTGTGGTTTCATTAATATTTGTAATTTTTTTTACATTTTAATATCAGTATTCTGTATTCTTTTATCGGCTGCTGTGGTGATGCAGCACACACACACAGTTTCTCGGTCTGGTCTGCTGACTCATCTGTCTGTTTTAAATGCATCTCAGCAGGACAGTCAGAGCTCAGAGGACAGGGAGATGTTGGCCCGCGTGGCTGCCAGCGCTGAGAACCCCAAATCCTCAGACAATGAAGCTGCTATAGAGAAATACTTGAGGAGCGTTCTGGCTGTGGAGAACATTCTCACGCTGGATCGGCTGAGACAGGTTACACCTCCGCTATCAGTTTGATGAATAGACACGCATGAGGGCAATGAAGAGAGTGTTTATGAACTATTTACACAGAAATTCATTCTGCTCGTGTTTAGGCCTCTTAATAATCTGAGATCAAATAAAAACCGTTTTTTTTTTTGTTCATAATTATTATTGCTTTAATGATTTGTCAAAATAATTTGTTTAATCAATGTGTCACGTCAGATTATCGTTTTGGCGTTGGTGATGTCTGATTCATTCATTTCGAGCTGTTTCTTTAATGATTCGGTCAAACTGATTCTTTGAAGGATGACTCGGATGAGTCATTGTTCACTTGTGTTATTTATTCATTTGTTTGTTCATTAGTGTAACGAATCGATTCGCTACAATTAATCAGACATTCTCTGTCTGATGTGCTACAGGAAGTGGCAGTGAAGGAGCATTTGGCGGGTAAAGGTAAAGGCAGCAGACGCTCTCTAAGCTCTCCCAGCGTGAATCGGGTAAGACCGCCTGCGCCCTCAGACGGGTCATCGTAACAGCCCTCGGTAACAGCTCGAAACTCAAAACTCTCTCTCTCTCCTGCAGTTATCTGGAAGCAGACAGGACCTGTCGCTCAACTCTGTGCTGGATGACAACAAGGTAAAAAAAAGCGCTGTGTGAAAATCAGACATGTGGTCAACAGGAAGTAGGTCAGTTAATGTAACCCCTGATATCTAATTTGCTTCCGTAAGAATCGATGGGAGAGTCAGCAAGATATCTTCGCGACATCATCTCAGTTCAGCAAAACACTGCCGAGACCGTCTAGACCACCCACGCCTCCTGTGCAGAGTCAGGACCCCGAGCAAGGTGCAAAAAACAACCGCCTGGTTTATTGGCACTAAAATAAATCTTTTCATTTCCAGTATGAGTCATTCTTTATTCAACTGTCCTTTTAGCTTTCTGTCCTCTGCTGTCAGCGCTGTATGTTTCATAACTGTCTGATTCATTTCAGCTTGAATTTAGTCGTGACTAATTAGTTCTTTAGCTGCTGCTTTATAACCGAAAGACACTTAGAATACTGTACACTCATAACATAGACCCTTCCTGCTTGGCAATCTAGGGTTATGCGTCTTGATCACACGATACGTCACACAGCAGTGTGATTTGTGGGACTCGAGCCCGCAACCTTCAGGTAGTCATGGCAACATAAATCCTAAAAACAAAAAAACTACATGTTATTGTTCGTTGCGGATGCCAAATTAGCTGAAAATATTAATACGGACGTCATTGGAATAAAACCGAACTCTCCTCTGCAGCAGCTTCTCTTGTTCTTGGTCTGTCAAGAAGTGTCAACATGACATTATCCTTTAAACCTCACGAGCTCGTCGTCTTACATTTCTTTACATCTGTCCCTGCCGTCTCTCTCTCTCTCCACACCTCCGCCTTGTTGTTTGCCTTACCCGACCCACCCGCAGGTTTTTCAGGGATTGCCGCTTCTTATATCTCCCCAGTCAAAGCTCTGGTCCCTCAGATGCCCAAGCTCCTCAAGTCTTTGTTCCCGGTGCGCGATGACAAGAAAGATCTGAGACCTTCTCCTCACTCCCAACAGGTCTGATTTTCATCTTCTACTGATTCAATATATTTATACGGTTTACATGAGTAAATTAAATGTCGGTGGAGCTTGTGTGGTCCGCCTCTTCATTTCTGATGTACGGTACTAGTCGTAAATTGAACGCACTGAGAGATGAGCGATACGTATGCTCGTGAATATTTGCGTGTGCAAATCGGCGAGAAGTGTCGCGTCAACAACTGATGATTCGTGAATGAATGTAATACACTTCATTTACAGCGCAGGTAAATCTTCTGTGGAAAAAAGGAAATTTAAAAAAAATGCAAATGCATTTGACCAGTTTAATCAAAGTCAATTTTATATGCTAGCTTAACATAGTTAATGAATGTCTCCTCATTTCCATTTAGATAGAAATTCTATACGGCACTTTATTGCCAATATAGCAGTGATATATTATCCTCCTCGTACCAGGTGAATTAACGCAGCAATCCGTAACTTCTGCCTCTCTACTGCCATCTCTGTTTAAAACATGCTATTGCAGGTTACTTTACGTACTTTTCTTTACGTATGTTGAAGTCAAATGAAGCCAAACTGACATTTGCCGGGAAATCGTTCCTAATAGCTCAAATGATAAATCATCATTATAAACATACCCTTGTGAATTGAGGTAGGGTAAGGAGATCGTATTTTACACTGATCTGTCATGTACTTGTTTTTTTTTGTAGCTTTAATCTTAAATTTAAGCCTGATTGGTTGTCGGTGGAGTTTGTGAGGAGAAACAGGCTTTATAAGTTTTTCTATGATTAAAACAGTGTCCTGATTTTGTCGAAGTCAATGGCGTCAGGGTAACCTGATTATACGTGAGGCGGGAATCCGTAGATATGAACAGCGGTGTTTAATTTCCTCAAGATTAATTGTCAAGCTGTACGCTTTCATCACATCTCCCAGCATGCTTTAACAGAGGCATGGGGGGGGAACACTGACAGTGATATTTTATTAGGCTGATCACTCCTCCCCCGCCTGCAGACTCTTGATCCGTCAGTACTTGAGATCAAACATAATCCAGAGGCTCCTGAAAATGAAAAAAGTGATGCTTAAATCAAGCGCTCTGCAAAACACATTTAATATCTTCCATTCATCTCTCCAGCACATACCACGAATAATGATGCAAACGGCCAACAACCCCGAAGAAGGAAGAGTAAGAACAGAGCCGGTAAGCAGATCTCGAAATGTCTTTTGGGGAATTGAATAAATATCAATGATGAATCTGGTTGCAAACTTGTGTTTTGCAGTCTAGCTCTGGAGGGTATTTTAAGAGCTCAGTCTATCAATCGTGCATGTGATGTAAATTGCATGCTATTAAAATCTGTGGTTTCACGACCATGTGTTTAGCGTGAGAATCAGATGGTCGACTAAGATGTAGTTAAACATTCCTTGTGGTTTTGGACATCCTTCCTTTTAGGTTACAGTAATAGGGAAGAGTACTGCTTCAGACAGGCACCCAGATGGACCAGACGCCCCTTTATCCTCCATGCATGATCCGCATGACCTACCCCTAAGCCCCATCAGCGAGTCCTCCAGTGGCTATTTCTCTACTAGTGTCTCCACTGCCACCCTTTCCGACGTCTCCATAGCTTGCGGGGACCTTACGCTTGTTCCCAATACCCACGTCAGCCCTGTAGCATCCAGACATGGAGGGGAAAACAGTGACAACTGTCTACCAAACCCTGTTAATGCCTCTGTTGCTCCTGTAGAAGCTGGGCTAAAATCGGACCCTGCCCATTTGGCTAGTAAAAGGGACCCTGTGGGCCTCAAAGATGCACAGGAACCTCGCAAGAACGGGGTCACCACCTCTCAGCACCTTAACGTGACCCCTCCCCAAGTGTCGAGCACCACCACGGACATCCCTTTCTCCCTTCAGAAGGTCAAAGCCAATGAACTCCGGTCTTTCAGCAACATTCTTGGACAGGAAAGTCAAGACAGTGAAGGAAAAGCAACTGCAACACAAGTTAGGCAAACAAACACCTCAGAGAAGCAGGAGATAACCATTGATGATGACGTGGATAAGAGCGCAGAACCCAAGGAACTTGCTTGGCTCAAGGTGGGAGGGAAAGTGACTGTCGGACCCAGCAAATCTGGCACTGTCCGATACATTGGCCCGACACACTTCTCTGAAGGCGTCTGGGTCGGCGTGGAGCTAGATACTCCCTCAGGTGAGTGTCAGATCTTCCATCATCAGTGCAGGTTTTTTGATCCCATGAGTTTTCAGAGACATTGAGATGTTTCTTGTTTTGTCTGCTAGGTAAAAACGATGGTTCCATTGAGGGTCACCAATACTTCTGCTGCAGCCCTGGTTACGGGGTGCTGGTACGTCCAGATCGGTTGAGTCGGAGGGAACCAGCTAAAAGGCAGACAGAAAATCGCCGTAGTGGGGACTTCAGTCAACCGCTCAGGGCTGGAGTCAGTGCTGCCAATCAGAAAGATCATCGCAAATCCTGGACCAGCTAATTGACAATGAGCTGACCAGTACAGAACCTCCAAGTGTTAATACAGCCAAGCTCCTTCTCCTGAATCTAATGGATTCCATTCAACACTGTGCTTGGGCTAATTCAGATCCTGTTTCTGACACCCAGTTCTACTCAGGGGTGGTGCAACGTTCTTACACACACCCCCCTCTGGCTTTACATCAGGTGCTGTGCTGTGTAGCATATGGGGTGGTATGAATTTTCTAATGTCCTGTTGCTATTCTGTGGGCCTTTTTGAGTTAATGACCGTAAATGAGTTCATGTAGCTCCTGGTTCTCCGGATAAAACGAGAGTGATGTGTTGACCTCGGAGTGCTTTTTCGGGCTCATGCTTCAAATTATGCTTGACTGATTTTCCCTGCTCAGTCAGTAATGGGTTTTTAGTTTCCCAAATGTGCCTTTAAGTCAACTCTCTTGTTTTTGTAACCCCTCCCCTCCATTTCTCCTATATAACACTAGTTTGAACCTGGTCAACAGAATGGCAGGCAAATAAGAGACTATCTCAGGGATCGGATAACAGATCGTTATTGGATATACATGTTGGATGTCAGGGTGGGTTTTCATCTCAAAGCCACTATTAAGGGTGTATGCATGTAGTGCATTCTTTTGTTTTAAAGGGATAGTTCTCCCAAAAATGAACATTCTTCCAGCGGTTACTCGCCCTCATGGCATTCCAAACCAAAAGAAGATATTTTGAAGTGCACTGGAAACCACACAACGGTGGCACCCATTGACTTCCACAGTATGGATGCAGGACCACTGAGATATTTCCCATCCCACGGTAGATAAAGCCCATGGGTATGGAATGACATGAGGGCGAGTAAATGACGGAACAATTGTTTTTTTGGGTGCAATATCCCTTAAAAGATAAGCAGATAAATGGATTTCTATATGTTGTAAAAAGCTACTGTTACAGCGATTGGAGGATAAAATCCAGAAGATGGGATATTTAATTTGGCATTGTGTCAATGGAACAGTTATCTGTCAGTGTTATGGAGGAAACTGCCCAATGGATCCTTCGTCGTGTGAGAGCAATTTTTAGATCTGACTGAACTGGCACATTTAGGGTTAATTGATTGGTTTAATTACATATTGTTTGGCTTCATTACAGTTCATTACAGTTAATGGTTTCAATGATGAACTGAAATACATGAATGTTTGAAGGGCTTATTTACAACCCTCAGTTGAGTGAGTCTTTCAGATGGAGGTTTACGAAAAAAACTTTAAAATGATTTTTATTGGATGTGATTCACTGGGTATGGAAATTAGCTCAGTGTGATTGGCCCGTCTTCCACGAGAACATGATCGCAAAAGCACATTCCAGTTTCAAATTCAGCTTGGTGGCTATTATGCGTTGGACCAATTACTGGCAAAACTTGCATCTTATTTGTCATTCAGATGAACGGATCTAAAATTCATTTCATATTTTAGCGTACTGTATCTTTAAGCGGGCACATTTAAATCACAGGAGCACTATTCCATATCGTACGACACCCTGATGGCGTATAAAGACGTGTTATTTCCTTTTATAGTCATTTTACTGGAAATCATCGTGTGATTTCTGAAACCTAATGCAATATCAAATGATTCAAATATATTTTAAAGGTTGTAGGTATGTATATTGATTTTATAAAGTGTATAAAGAAAAAAATCCCATGAACGGAAAATTAATTTGCACATTTGATTTATCGTAGATAGCGTATGTGCCCAAAGGGTACTGCTAGTTTTATTGTAAATTAACTTAAACTAACCAACGATCCACTGTAAATCTGCATTTCACTGGATTTGGTGCTCAAAAGTCAAAAGCATTTCTAAATTTTTGAGCTGAGTTTCATTTCTACACAGTTCTGAGTTTCAAGTTGCCTTTGATTTGTGTTTGCCCGTCAAACGGCATCTTCATATTTTTTGTTCTGTTGTTAAAATCGGTCGAGGTCTTCCCTTTTTCTTTCTTAACTCTTGATCTGTGCCTCATTCATCCAGAAAACGAGAAACACACACACACGGAGAACGACTCGACCTTTGACCTCAGTGGCTTCAGACAGCGTCTTCGAGAAGAGAAAGTCTTACTTTTTTCTTCTCTATGTCGCAGGAGTTGTTTTGTTTGGAATCAAAAATCTCGCGTACGTTTATCGTCTCCGTACATTTCTATAGTCGCAGTAATGCTTGAAGGAACCCGTGGGACGTTGGTTCATTAATTCAAACATACTGCTTGTTACTGGTGTCACGAGAAAGGGGAAATGAACTCGTTTGAGTCGTTCTAACGAGCCGATCTCCTTCCATGGCCCTACATTTCAATCATAGATACTGTTTAGCTAGTGCAGTCTGGTGTTTTGTTTTAATAAAGTGCAATTTTATGATTTTTCTGTACTAATCAGTGTATTAATAAAAAAAGGTATACGTCCTACATCCAGTCTGGAGAAGGTCAGAATTGGATCTCCAGTAGTCTGAGGTCTTCATCCAGAAGTGGCACAGATCCAGAGCCATATATGAGCAACCACACAGTGGCCTTTTGATGTCCATTCAGTTTGTGACTCCGCTGACCTGATGCAGGTGTGGGTCTTAGTGCTCTCCTGCTCCTGTTTAAAATGCTTTCCATGAAGGACGCCAGAGGAAAGAGGCTTTTGTAAGGAGCTTTGAGCCCTGCTGGTGCTGTTTACACAGATGTCAGACGAAGCTCTTGGCAGGAAGTTGCTGCTCTATCTCTCTGTTCTTTATTCTCTCTGAGCAGTGGGTGGAGGTCTCCATCTTTGTTTAGACACTGCATTGAATAGCAGTGATCTTTGCCTCATCCTGGAGTTTTTGATGTGTTGCGTCATCAAAGTTGTTCTCTTGGTAAAGATGTGGAGCGTTTGGACCCAAGTGTATATCTGTGTGTGTTTTGTGTATAGTCGCATCTTAAGAGTTCAATGTGAGCACAAGGTTGGGTTTGATTATCTGCAATTCTATGCTGATATCCAAAGAGTAATCATGTATAATTCATTTATAATTTCTTTTATATTGACTGTACAATAATCTGTCTGTAAAGGAAAAAATAAAAGTTGAACTGATTTACATGCGTCTTGCTATGCGTGTTGTATATACAGTTAATCTGAATACAGATGAATCAGATCAAGTGTGCGTCATTTCAAAATGGTTCTGGATTAAGGTAAAAATAAAACAGTAACTCAAGTTTGTTTTGCTCATTGTTTATTCTCTAGAAGGTACAGATCTGAAATAAGAACAACTTAGGAACAAAGGTTTCAAAAAGAACAAAAGTGTCAAACAAAAACTTAAAAAAGTAACAAAGCATATGTGTTTTATACTACATATTAATTACAGAACAGTCTACTGTCCAAAAAAGGCACTAAATTGCGTAATAAGAGATACACGATTAGACTATTTCAAGTTAATACAACAGTGATATATTTTTATACTCATAGAATATATTTATATGTCTTTAATATATTCACATATTGAACAAGGACAGATTAAAAACACAGTCAAACTGTTCCCTCTGTTCCCTTTCAAGCCTGATTTCTGTTCCAAAATTTCCGTTTCAAAGAATTCTGGGTAATTCACTGGGCACTGATACGTTTACACTGTGCCTCAATACTGTTTCTGAGAAAGCACCGAGGGACTCTGTAAGGTTGGACTCTGTATCCTATAATAAAACAGACTACACAACTGCTGTGCAAGAACACATACTGAGCACTGAGATGAGCAATTCTACATGATGCTCACATTTCGTTTGGCAAAGCCTGTTAAAAAAAAATCTCTAGCTCAATCAGTGATTGGCAGTCTGCAATACTGTGCATTGTCTACCTATAAGCTTCTTGTTTTGACTCTTGATCTTTTAAGAATTGACTGAAGTACAACCTTCAAATCTAACGCTTTCTGAGTTGAACAAAAGCAACTGAAATCATTAAACATACTGTCTACAATATTAGGTTGTTGAACAGAATCTGATTTATCCTTTTCCACACTGTTAGGCAGTCTGGTTCTGTAGGAAAACTGGGTCTAGTTGTCACACGAGCTCTGTGTCAGTCAGAAACTATACGGTTTTGAGGTCTGTTGCGTAAACGCTTGTATTTATACATGTTCAAAACTGCTAAAAGCAAATATTTCACATATTTTTGTAATAGCTTTTTGGTAGACAAGAAAACCACAATAAAAACAGGTTAAAGCTGGGATTAACTATATAATGAGGGTAAATTTATACCTTTATTATTATACCTAATTGACCGCATTTTACCTCTAAGGTAAAAGAAAACAGTGTTTTTTAAATAAATGTCAGTTTTATATATTTATTCTATAATTAGTCATAAATCTCATGTTTCACGAATTGTGTGGCAGAAAAGTCATTACAACAGCGTTTAACTGACTGTGAAAAATAACCCCATCAAAATCAAACAAGTGTGACAAATTGCCCCGGTCTTCCTCACAAAGGAAGTTTGATATTTCATTCCATTAAGAACACAAGCAACATGTTTCGTCTGGTACACTTCGACAGACATCGCTACGAGGCTAATCAGAAACTGATCGAAAAGTCCCACTGCATGGATCTGCTTGGCAGAATCTTTCTAAGGCAAGAAATTGCATTTCAAAATGTGACTTTTCATTTCACTTCTGAATAATAAACTTTTCTAACACACGATATTCTTTTAATACATATTTTAGGAAGCAGACTTGATGTACTTGTCAAGTTTATGTAGCTTTTTGGAATAATGAATTCAGGAACGTAAGTGTCTAAACGGTGTATCACGAGAGAATTAATTTTCACAGGAATTACGTGTTGTCAGATTTAACACTTTCACTTGCAACTTATTTAAGTGCTTGGAAATATTAACAGGCTACAGCCGTACAAATGCCGGTATGTCGTCAGAATTTACGCTGGGCTGTGAACGGATATTATAACTGTGTTTTAAAAACAAAATATTAACAAGAAATGTGTTTATGGATTTTTAAAAATACCATGTTTATGGATTTTAAAATACCATTTTGAAGCAGCTGATATATTTCACAGGTTTATTAGTCTGTTAACCGAGAGCTATTCTGATCATTCTAAAAGCTTATTTATGACTGATTGTGAGAGATGTGTATTTTCTGGTAAAAAGCAGCTTTCTGAAAGGCAAAGAGGAAAGACTTTAAAACGTGGGAGAGGACGTGTTTAGAATCTCCTTTTTAAAACAAGCACCGTATTTCCATTCTGAAGCACAAAGAAAAATCACCTGAAATATTCAATCCCTCAACTTCCCTTGAAACAGTACCGGATAAAAGAAAATAAAATATGTTGGGATAAAGAACCCAAAGCACCATTACCCCCCCCCCCCTTAAAGTGACTTTTTTTAACAAAGAAAAATAACAAAAATAAGCGATTATGCGGGATATTTATTAGAGTGGTTCAATCCACTTTGGGTTGGAAAACGGTTATTAATTGCCATGGAAGGGACTTTTAGACTAGCTATCATCACTTTTCCAGTGGAACCCCATTTGTTTGGCAAACACCACCAGGTTTTTGTATTGGAATTTCGTGACCCTGATTGTCAAGTGTTTTCTTGCTTGCCGAGACGAAACGTTTGCCAATGCTACGACATTTTTAAGCCTTAAAACAGAAACACCACATACGTTATATACGTTAAAATAAACTGCCTGATTGCTTTTAAAGAGGTCTGCAGAAAAAAACGTAACTGATATTGTAGTCTGCTAATGCTATAATGGCACAATATTCACAAGTAGTTTTCGATGCCCCGCCCCCGCAGAGATGCACAGTCGTGTTGCGACAGGAACGTATACGTGTATTCCGCCGCCAGTAATTCAAAGTGCATTACGTAATTGCTGAAGCTAGGAGTCCATTTGTGATACTGCGAAAACAGTCCTTTACAACTTCTATGGAGAGCTAGGGTCCAAAATTAACTTCAGGAGAAAAAAAAAGAAAGTACTGTCCATAAATATTTCTTTAAAAATTTGCAACAAATTTTGCTTCGCTTTTTTGTAATAACAATACCGACCAAATTTTTTTTTCTCTCAATGGCAATAAAATTATTTCCTTGTTTTCTCTTGCATATTTGTGAAAGTACAGTACAGTTCACTCAAGGTGAGCCAGAAATGACACTTTAAACACGGAAATGTTTAAAATGCTAATTACGAGCTACAGGCAAAACAAGTGAAAAATGTCAATTTTGGTCTAATTTGATGTCTTCAAATAAATTTTTGCTAGGTTTTGCTAGTTTGCTAGGCCCTCGTCTAGCGATCCCAGATTTGTGTATTTTCTGAGAGGAGTATCTTCCTAAATTCTTCCTTTGTTTTAATAATCAGTAAAAAATTTGCATTTTTTTCTGCTCTCTTCTCCACAAATGGTGCTTCAGACAGCTTCAATTTACACAAATCGTACATCTTTTTAAAGTTTTTTTATGGAGAATGTGAAAATAACACTCATTTTTGAAAATTATCATTAACTGCAGTTTGTCACAGATATGCAAGAAAACAAGTGAAAAAGTCTTTGATTGGAGCTGCTCACATCACATACACCAGTGAGAGGCAGGCGGCCATTTTTAAACCATGTTGCAGTTCTAATAGTTACCAGTAACTAACTTTAACTTCACAAGTGTGAATTTTGGACCCTGCTGAGTTTCAACAGCTGAAATGCAAAGTTTAGCTATGCAGGGCTGCAACGACTGTATATCACAAAGAAATAAGTTAATAAGTGAGAGAGAATACAGTTCCCAACACACTTTCCCTGGAGAGAGAGAGAGAGAGAGAGACAGAGGACAGTAAACATTAATATGATCCTGACCTCTTATATCCTGCAAAGAAGACTTTCCTGAAAGACGGAAAAACCGAGAGGCAAAATTTGTTATCTGAGAGTGAAATGGCTGCTGATATGTTCTAAAAACGTTTATAGTGAACGTGTTTAAACCTGCTGTATCCCGGAGAGCCGTTATAATGAATACTGAGGTGTTGTGTACTGGATGAGGGAGCTGGAAGAGGGGAATGTTGGGTTAACAGTCCTTAAAACCTCCACATTCACTTTGGTCATGTGACCTGGACGTATTCCTGCACAAACCGTTTGGCTTCGTTTTCATAACCCCACATTTCTCCTTCGGCTTCCCTCCGCACGCCACCTGTGCAGGGCGCATCGAGGGAAGATTCTCATTCGTCGTCCAGCACCTCTGTTTTGATGTCGCCGGTGGCTCCGCCCTGCCTGGCGAGCGCCAGGATGCTGTGATTGACCGCGGCCATCTCCACAGCCAAAGCTATTGGATCCTGGTGCTCACTTGGGCCAGTGGCGTCGTCCTAGAAAACAGTAGAGAAAAAGGAGACGATTGATTGGTGCCCACCTGTCAGTTCGTAGCCAATCAGGTGAGACGTGGTGTCCCCAACCTGACAGAGTCTGCTAGCACAGGAAAACAATATAGACGAACATTATAGACCTTCAACCTCACATGACTCTAAACTAAACTTGTGAACTATTTGCTGTGTAACGTAGTGTGCTGTCACGACCCACAACGGTAAGTTACCGTTTTCACAAGAAAAGGTAGCAATTTATGCAACATCTATCAACACAAATCATCACACTTTAATTACCTCTCCAATAACAAATTTGTCAGACAGTGTGTTTGTTGTACTTGTAATAAATTCAAATATTCCAGCTTTTCCGCTGACCTGAAAACTGGAGTGTCACTGGAAGAATAACCTTGTCACCATGAAGCATCTTGGGTAAAAATAGATTTGAAGTGTGATGAAAACACACACACACACACACACACACACACACAGATCACCTGTGTTGTCAGTTATGTGTGTGCGTGCATAACTGGGTGATGACAGGTCCCCGACTAACAAGGAACGTTCTCAGAATGTTGGCTAAGGCTCTCTAAATGATAACTTTAAAGTTATTAAAAAATGTTCTTAAAGTAACATAAGTACAATTAGTACAAGTTAGTACAAGTACGCTATATATCTTATATAAGAATACTATTCATAAGTATTGTAATGTTTTTATTACTTAATGGGAGCGTTAGGGAAACGTTTTTACAGCCTAAAATTGTTAGTGTGTCACCAAATGTTTTGACCACTGCTCTCTTTTCTAAACATGACGACATCATAGTTCTGTAATAGTTTTAATCTGCAGACACTTGTGTACGGCCAATGATCTTGCCCAACACTCCTAACCAGCAGCAAACATCCAACATCATCACTAGGTTTTCATTTTTGATTGGCTGCACTGGGGAGTCCCGCCCACAGTGGCATTTCATTGGTTTACAAATAAACGAAAACCTTTAAAGGGACAGTTAGGATGAGGTTCTAAAATTATTCTATGATATTTAAAGACCAGGTCGTTGTAAGGGTTGATAGTTTATTTAAAGATAAACATGGTTCTTACCATTCCCAAAACTTGATCAGCAGCTACCTGCTCGCTGTAATCGTTTCCGTCGATCTCGTCGCTGTTGGAATGACCTCCTGGACTCTGGACATCAATGCCGTGACTTTCCAGAATTGCTGCTTCTTCGAAAAAAACAGACCTCGCCATAACATATCTGTGCCCATAATAATGCACCCAACAGCTTTCTGAAATATTTCTAAAGAAATGCACGCGTTACAATGCGACAGCCGCAGCTGTGAAAATGCAATGCAAAACAATTGCATTGCCCATATTCTAAATGCATTGTTGCATGTAATCTGAACTCTGTCCCCAGAGGGCTTCAACATTACCTATGTTGGCTCTTCTCTTGATTTCCTTCCGTCTGTTGGCAAACCAGTTGTAAACTTTCAGAGATGTGACCCGCTCGAGGTCTGAAAGCTTTTTCCCTTAATCAAATAACAGAACAAGCCATCAATAACGTCTGGGGCCGCGATGACAAACGTTTACACAAGCATTCTTTGCGTTTATGGGCTTTGCGTTTAAACTACCTGGTTTTTGTATAACGGCATTGCAGGCGTTGGCGATTTCCTCTCGTTTGGCTTCGTCGGGGTACTGGTTGTCGTTGAAGTAACTAGAGCAAAAAGATCATGTGTCAGACAACTCGAAATTAATGCTAATAACAAGTTCTGTACACAAAGAAATCTATTATTGCTTTTCAGCTAAATTCATAAACAGTAATAAAAAACAGAAACTCTACACTAAAACTTACAACATTGTTTTAGTAAATATCATAACATAAATGTATACCATTTAAAATGTGACAACTTACCCCAACGACACAATTGTGAAAAACACATTACACATAAACACACATAATTTAAAAGGTTTTTTAATTTAATTGCAGAAACCGCATCTTTATAATACTGTGTGTATCTTATATTGTCATGACCCTGAGCACAAGGTTAATAACATTTGTCTACAATGTAAATCTTATAAAAGCCAGTCACTTTACTTTACATTTACGCATTTGGCAGACGCAACTTACAGTTCATTCAAGCTATACATTTTATCAATGAATGTGCTCACTGGGAATCGAACCCGCAACCTTTGCGTTGCTAGCGCAATGCTCTATCAACTGAGCTACAGGAACACTTTTCTGAAGACACAGTTCAAATCTATAATAATTATAGATAACTATATCAAATTTACTTCAAAGCTCATGTCCTTAAAATGGGAACTGCACTTTTATGGGACAAACTAGAGCAACCTTTCTTGACCATTCACACTGTTTACCTGAGCTTCCCATGAGCCCCAGCTCGGCCTTACCTCTCCATCACTGCCAGACACTCTTTCCTCCAGGTGAAACGGCTGCCGCGCCTCAGCCGGAAGCTGCCCTGGGTGCTGCCGATGGGAGGGGGAGTCTGACGCCACTCCACGATGTCTTCCAGAGCCATGGGGGTGGGGCGCATCGCTAGCGTGGCACCTGTGATGTAAACGTGTCACGTTTTATGCTTTTTCATTTTATGCTTCTTATGACGAGATTTGGTGATTGGCTGTCCACCATCCCAGCAAACATTCCCAAAACATTGACTAACCTTCTTGCCGTAACGTTAGTAAAATGATTTTAATATTATTTACGGTATAAATCAAAAACGTTATTTTTAAGATGCTAGTGGAACATTTCGAATGTTTTGAATGTTCCTAGAACTTTTGAAATAACATCTTTAACGTTTTTTTTCTTAATGGAAACATTACATTAAATTGTTAGCTAGGAAAGCCTGAATTACTTTTGAAAACGTGAGCACTACTCGACTTTTCTATTTCCTCATTTCCTGTTTCAGGAAATGAAAATCTAGCTTTAATTCATTCCTTATGAAAATCTTCTGCAAATACCTGAAAACGTTTCCTGTCATTTACGATAGCAAGAAAATATTAACATGAGACATTTACAATACGTTTACAACGTACTTAAAACTAAAACGAAGCTCTTTGCGGGTTTTGCGTACAGCTGCTAATGCTTGATAACCACTAAAGAAACTGTATTACGCATGGCAGGCCAGTAGGTGGCGATGTCACTAGATAAACCATACACGTAGTACGCATGCGCGACAACACCATTTTCACAAATTCACGTTTTTGTAGTTTACACAGAGACAAAAACAATATTGTTGTAAAAATGGTGTCACGGTTTTTAAGTTCGTTTGTAGGCCCCCAAAATGTCGTTGTCGTGTAAAAGAATTGCCAAAATGCGAAATGTTGAAAAACAGTGTCATGTAAACGGCCCTTAAGCTGAAATCTATTTCCTGTCAGGTTTATGCTCTCTGTTTGTGTTCTGTTCCTTTTGTTCCCTTTAACATTAAGTTAATTATCTGTTCAATTATTTCCTTGTTAGTTTCCTAGGTTACTGATTAAGTTCTAGTTTGTTGTCTTGGCTACCGATTAGTCACACCTGGTTCTTGTTTAGTTTTCTCCTCTACGTCTGTGTTTTTATACTCTTTTAGTACAGTTTTTGGGCTGTTATAGGGTTAGAAGTTCTTCTAAAAATATTGCCCTTTAAAGCGATACTTCACGCAAAAATGACAAATTCTGTCATCATTTTCTCATGCTCGTTAAAATACCAAACCCACATGACTGACTGTCTTCTGGAGAACACAATATTAGACACTGACATTCTCGGTCACCATTCACTTTCATTGTATTCATTGGAACAACATAAATGATAACCGATAAATGATAACAGAATTTTTAATTTTGGGTAAGCTGTCCCTTTAATAGAGGTTAACTTCTGACACTAGGTGGTAAGAAAGGTGGGATGACATGATTTGAACAAGTAAAACATGTTCTCTCAACAACACTCCTGTAAACCAATCAGTGTCTTCAAATTTAAGGCGCAAGTTAAAAGCAAAGATTAAAGACTGACCTAACAAACTGTTCCTGACCTATCACAGTATGTTCATCAGAAACACGTACTTCTTGTGAACCTGACACTGTGTGGAAAGGGGTTGTGTTACCGGGTGAAGTTTTCTCCAGCTGGTACCAGCGGTAAAAAGCTCTTTTCTTCTGCTCACTGAGGTCTGAACCCTGCTGGAGCAGCCAGTGAGAGATCCGGCTCTGACTGATACCTTCAGAAAATTACAACCTTAATTACTAACAGATATAAAGATGATGTTCTGTATAAATGTTACTGATGTACAGCACTGATATACGTGCTAAAAGTGACCTGACAAGATAATATGCAGATATAATCATTGTTTTTTTAAACTGTGTTTGATTTTTAGGGTTAAACTTTTTATTGTAAAACAGTCATTATTACAGAACAAACTGTCACAAATTATTGTCCTATTTTCTGTGTTTGATTTTTATTAAAATAATTTGGATGTTCTTTTCTTAATTATGTAATTAATATAATCATGTTATTATGAGTTATGACATACAGATAACTAGGGTTGGGTGGTATGACTGTTTTCTGTCTCATAATGAGTTATTGTTTCTGTCCAGCCCTACACTGAACTGATGATGAACGACAGATTGACATCCAGAATCTTGTATTTGTAAAATGAAAGCTTAGAATATTCTAACCTGTTACTTGGGCAACAACAGCTTGTGATATTCGCCGGTTCCCCAAGAACGCTTTAATCTCTTCTTTAATTATAGCACTGTCCATTCTACAACACAGAGAGGAAGAAACAGAGAGATAGTTAGAGGTGAGAGAGAGAGAGAGAGAGAGAGAGAGGAAAAAAGAGAGAAAGTGAAGGACATAAAGACAGAGTGAAATAGAAAGAGAGAGAAAGAAAGAGAGAGAGAGATGGAGAGTGAAGGACAGAGAAACAGAGTCAAAGAGAAAGAGAGAGAGCGAGAGAGAGAGCAGCAGAGAAATAGAGTGAGAGTGAAGGACAGAAAGACAGAGTGCAAGAGAGAGAGAGAGAGAAGGACAAAGAGAGAGCGAGAAAGAGTGAGAGACATTAAACTGATGAAATAAGGGCATGTAAGGAAAAATAGCAGCTGAAGGGTGCTCTCATGGTCAAGCGTTCCTCACTGACCTCATGAGCTCCTCGACTTTGTCATCAATGTCCACCTCCTCATCAGGGGGCTCGAACCCGAAGGCCCGCACGGAGGCGTTACTCACAACGTAACGGGGTGGAGAGAGCTTCCCATTGGGCATAGCAGCGAGGACTTCCCGTCCATTTTGGACCATGGGCATCACCACTGGCATGGGAGTGGGGACCGCTGGGGGCGGGGAGGTGTCATAGCTGTTGCTGGGAGATGGGGAGAGGCCATTGCCACGGTAACCTGTCTGCGTGGCTGTAGAGGTCGTGGAAGAAGAGGCTGTGAGGTTGTTAGAGGAGGTAGTGCAGGAGGTGGAAGAGGTGGTGGCGTTGCCGTGGGTGACGGTGATGCCCCCCGCCCCGTTTCCGCCATGGGCGTGCCGATGGCCGAACTTCTCGACGTGCTCGCGGTCCAGCCGGTCAAGAGTGTCCATGGCGTGCAAGATCTCCTGTTTCGTCATGCCACTCCTACGCAAACGCTGCAGCAGGTCGATCTGCTCAATGGTAAAGCGAGGCTCATCTGTATAATGGGACATTCTGTCTGGAGAGAGAGAGAGAGAGAGAGCATTAAAGAATAGATTTCAAGAGAAAATCCTCAAACCCACGCTGATCAAACATGGCATACGCACGCGCAGCGAATGATAACATCCGTCGTAATGATGCACTTAAAGGAAACGTTTGAAATGCAGCCGCAGGGGTGCAGCCGGGCCGCACGTGCAGCAGCTGCAACCCAAGCGCTATTTTTCCAAGAAAATCTCAAAGTCATCGCACCTTTATCGACCAATCATTGCAACAGAAGTGCGGAGCCAGTCTGAGGTCAAGCAAAGACACCGCGTGCATTACCACAGAATTTTTAATAGACTTTAAGCAGCAGAGAGCTGCGACACGTGAGGAGGGGGGAAGGAGGTTAACTTTAGGGAAAACTGCCAAGAAAAATTCCATGCGAGGCGGCCAACCTACTTTTAGTGAAGAAGCCGAGAATGAATCACTCAGTACGAGCGATCCGTCTCAGAATAGTTCTCCTCATGCCAAGATGTTACACACACACACACACACACACACACACACACACACACTTATCTATATAAATGGGGCCATTTCATAGATGTATATTGTTATACACATCTCTAACCCTATTAGAAAACTCTGCATTTACACAAGAAATGCAGAAAACTGCATTTTCACAATTTTTGGGTACGAACTTGCGGCCAATATCTGGTTAAGTAAATCCATACACACATACAAATGCACATACAGTACCACTAAATTAAAACTGTACGCTGTACACAATTCGCTGACAAAAGTAAGCTATACCAGCGTACTTTACGCATACTAGATTAAAAAAACTGCAAATGCACACACACGCTACATACTCGCATAGTTAACGAATTCTTGCACTACTTGTTAATGCAATATGGACTCCATATGGAACACAATAATGCAATCAAGCTGTACAGACTTCATGAGTAAAAGGGGAAAATGTTTCTGCGTGTAATTTCTGTGCCACAACACACAGAGATCACAAAATGGCTTTAAAAAGACTTTTTTGTACAGGTTTTTTTGTACAAACTTACACTATTGGTGTCTTTAAACTTTATAAAGGGAATCAACCTAAATGGCTTTCTGTATTTAGAGTTCTGCTTATTAAGCCGAGATAAAGTATTTTAACATCGAACAATCGACATCGCCTTTATCGAGCTGCTTTTAAAGTTAAAGGTACAGCAGTCACGTTCGGAGAGTTTAGCACTGAAAAGCTTTAAAAACATAAGATTTCTCTCTCGCCTTCAGATTCCTCTCCAAAGCCACGCCTCCTTCACACATGAACACACAGTTTGACAGGCAGGTAGGACATCCTATCATTGTGTTCGGACCGAATGCAGTGACAGGACCAACATTTAATTTTCCTGCACCTTCCACAGAAGACATATATTTACATAAATACAGACCACGTTACTTAGCGATTGCTATCGGAGATGTGAAGAGACTTTTAACCAGCATAACAAAAGATGTTTCTGGACAGAAGAATCTCGCCTACCCTTTTCCTTTAACAAGCCAGAAGATAAACACTTGCTTTTAGCAAACAATTCAGCTTCCCTGCAACACGTACTTCAGGAATCAATTCTGCTGGTGAGCGAGTCAGCTTTTGTCTCCGAGTATGTGCACTGCATAAAATGCGATAGAAGGATTTCTGCTCACTCAAAAGGTTTAATTGTCCAGAGACATCAGACATCAGCAAAACAACAATAAATCCATGAGCATCTAAAATCGCCCGGTTTGTTCGGTATTACCCATATTTGGAATATTTATGCATCCCTGCACAGAACAATGCATAAGTACAGTAACAAGCGTACATTTAGCAGTAACAGAGAAACAAGCCATAAAATAACAACTCCCCATTGTCCCATGGCTGCATGCACCACATATTAATTATCCGTCACAAAACCTTCCCAGCTAACACTTTTAAGATGTAAGAACATTTCTGTCAAGTAACAAAAATATAGAAAGTGTTATTTTTAAAGTTCTTGGAACTTTCAAAAACGTCCAGGTTTTTTGTACGTTGTATTAACATTTTTGCTTCGCTATTCAAATTTTTATAATTGTGTAATGTTTTAATAACGTTCCATCAACAACTTAAAGATAACGTTTTTGAAAAAACGTTCTACTAACGTCGCTGCAATAATGTTTTTTGGATTCGTTTGAGAGAACCTTTCGTAAACGTTAGTCAACGTTCTAAAAACGTTCCATGTTCGCTGGGTTGGTTCGGTATTTGAATGATGTCATTTCTGTAGTCACTGACATCATCATGCCTGCTCTTGAAAATGAAGACACAAAATACAGTATAACTATACAGTATAAATACAGTGTTAACACACCTTACACAACAAATGTGCTTCTGAATAATTGGCCCACAGACAGAGTGAATTCAAATCACAACATATGCTGGCTCACAAACCACAGGAACTCAGAATCAGCCGTATGGAGACATCTTCAACCACAGGCATGCAGTACAGCCTCTGCTGTGATTAAACTGTCACCTGATGACAAACCAAGTCAGTTCACTGGCCAGCGTACATGCAGTTCTGCAATAAACAGCTGCAATACGCAAAACATGTAAATACTTATTAATGAAAAATGAATCACTAGTTATTATAATAATAATATCAATAATAACAATAACCAATAAGACAGATTTGGTCTTCCAGTATTAAGAACTGTGCAAGGCTACTGGTACGCATGCTAGTATTTTAATGCTCTGAGGAGTTTTAGATCATTTTTCTTTGCGTATTCATGGTTCTACACAGTTAAAAATGATACTCTAATGTTGCCATAACGTTTCCATTAGTAACAATACTAAAATTGAAATACAATACTAAAAAATGACAAAAAATGATTTACAAACTTTTAGGAACGTTCACAACTGTTTTTGGCCATTGCATGAACATTACTACTTTGTTATAGGTACACTTTTTTATTCTGTAATGTTTTTAAAACATTCCAGTAATAACTTAAGAATATCATTTTTATATACATGATATATGACGTTATAAAAACGTTATACTAACGTTACTGCAACAGCGGTTCTTGATAACCATGAGAGAACTTTTAGGAGACGTTAGCCAACGTTCCCTGTGTTCTGACATACGGTATGGATGGAACGTGGGGGTCGAGGCACATAAGCATCAATAGATTACAGTAAGATGATCGTCTCTCCAGTGAGCAGCAGTATTTGGGGAATCGCATATGTTTTGCAGAAGTCCAACATCAAAGTTGATTTCGTCCATATGAGTCTCTTCATCTCTTCATCAGCGAGGCATCCAGAAATGAACAAACACTTTCCTTACCCACCAAAACTCTCCATACTTTTTACAGTCCATTGGTTTGATGGTACGTAGCAGTGATGTTTAAGATATCAGTTTATCTCTTTTAAACAGCTGCGGATTGTTAAGACCTTCAGTGATCAGTGAGAAACAAGGCTGACATCTGATGTCCACAGCGGTTTCATAATTCACTTTTCATATACCGAGTATGAAAACATCTACTGGATTTAACTGCATTTTACACAAGCACAAGTTAAGATAAACATCCGAGTTTCACAAAACTTCCACGTTGTAAATAAAGGGCGGAGGTACCGAAATAATAGAAATAATTTCATTATGCAAAGTCATTTAAAAATGTACTTTCAATGCCAATTTTATCCACCTTTACTCAATATATACACGCTATACGCTAAACTTAAAACCGTACCTCTGTTAGCTATAATAATAGTATTAATAATATAAAAAATAATGATACATTTTAAATACCCGAGAGATGTGCATCAACTATTTATTTAGCCCATACTAACAGTCTCAGTGGTTACACAGTTGCATGCATGCATTTCTTTTCTGAAGCCCTGTCCCGCCACAGCATGAAGCGGAGGAGACCGTGCACGCCAACCGGCAGTCGAACCGAGCTCACTTGAGCTCCGCGTGTCATATGCACGGGCACGCGTGTTTCATATCGACACATTTAGACAAATGACGATTTTCTTACAGTTCGGCATCACGGACTTACCTGATTGTGCGCGTGCGGGGCCTCCGTGCACCGCAGCATTTACTCAGCCCAACTGACAGTGCTCGAGTCCCGCGGCTGTTCGCTTCAGTCCCCGTCACCAGACATGAACCGGCAAAATAGGACGACGTCCGACTCTCCCGCTGCCTTGCCCTAATTCGATTTCATTTCAAGGCAAAAACCGATTCGCCTTTGTCTGACTGACAGAAGCCATATTGATATTAACAGTATAGCGCCGTTGCGGTTTCATGGGAGTTGTAGTTCCCCACGGCGGGCGGGACAGTGGGACTCAACGGGAGTTCGCGCAGCGCCGAACTACAACTCCAGTGGAATATGGTACCGTTTCATCCTCGATCATTTTTCGCCAACTGCTGCACAGACAAAAATATAATTTCTGACTTTTCCTATTCGCTGACGACGTGACGACAGAGTGTCGTATTTGCTGCTTACGTTTTTTCCCAATCTGCTTTTACCCAAAAGGAATGTGAATGAATAGTTTAATACAGGTAACGGTGCAAATGTATAACAACAGATGAAACGAAGTTTGTTTTACGAAAACTATGCTTAAATTTATTCTAAAACGCAATTTAAACAAACTGTTGCAAATTCTCCCCATCGGGTGTTTTAAGTAATTTATGTATACATTGTGGAAAGAAATTACAACTTTTTAAAGCAAAATCAATATGTTTTCAGGTATTGGTTTGCAATTAAGTTTCTTTAACACCTGCACTGTGAATTTTTTGACTTCTTGGATCTTGGCGCCCTCCAGTGGAAATGTATAGCAACAACACCAATTGATCTAGTTTAGTTAGTATTAAACATTACTGTTACTATACATTACTAGTTACAACAGTTACTACTGTAAAGTCATATCGTTATATCGTTATAACAAAACGTTATAACAGTTTAATACGCTTACAGAATCTCCAGTGCTGGCCACACATAGTACGTTTCCATGGTTTTATAAAAATAACAAACTAACGCAACTACAAACTATGAAACTACAGTTACCATGGTAACTTTTTGAGAAGAGATGCACACCACCAATCATATTTTCTCTATATACATACTGTCTATATATACGCTTGTGTAATTGTGCAAAGCGCAAGAAATGTGTTTGAACGAATTAGGTCATTGAGTTTATTCCGTGTATTAGACAACTCAGCTACCAGGGAACATTCTCTGAACGTTGGCTTAAGTTCTCCATAAGTTATCACAAAATGTTCTTGAAGTGACGTTAGTAGAACGTTTATATATATCAGAACTATCAAACGCGTTATTCTTAAGTAGCTAGTGAAGCGTTTAAACACGTTACATAATTGAAAAAAGATGCTGAAACAACGTTCTTATAACCAAGCAATAGCGTTACTACAAGACCTAAAAATGTTCTTACCACCTTAAATTGTTAGCTGGGAAATCACTGGTGTATAAAAAGCACATCATGCACAAGAAAAAATGAACATGTTGTACAGCGTGGACAGAAACGATCCACACCTGTATTTTCAGACGACAAAATAAAAGCGTTTTCTTGGCTTTACGGGGGAAAAACCCATGGAGAACTACCTTAAATTACCTGATGGCTTTTGCCAGCCTGATGTTCACCCTCATTGGGTTGTCTTGCTTGTGACAGCAGGCGCTGTGGGTGTGACATCTTGTGAGGGCAACAGTTTAATAGAGAAAATGACACACACACAGACACGTGTCACCCCTCTATAGAAATGGTTGTTCACCTACCTGCAGCACAACCCGGCAACAGATGAAAGAAACTCCAGCCTTCATTTTCAGAGTTATTGATTTTGCACATCAGTAATGATCTTGTTTGTGGCCTTTTCTCGTCTGCTTTTGTGCTCATACATGTCAAATATACAGAGCATGATGCTATTACCAATGCGGTGTAAATACACTAATAAAAAACAACTCACTCATTCCAGAGATAAGCTCTCAAAAATGATGCTACAGGTAACAACCAACAACTCAGCTAGCAATTTTAGGTTGTGAGAATGTTACCGTAACGTTTCCATTAAGTAACAGAAACGTTTTAGTTTAGTAACGTTCAAAACGTCCGTTTTTTTTAGTTGTTGTATTATCGTTATTGGTTGATTTTTTTGTAGTTCTGTAACGTTTTTAAAACGTACCACTAACGACTTAGAAATAACGTTTCGGATATGATATGTAACGTTAGAAGAACGTTTTACTATACAAAGTTACTGCAAGATCGTTAACATAGAGAGAACCTTCAATAAACGCCGGCTAGCGTTCTGAGAACATTTCCTGTCAGCTGGTAAAAACATCACAGACGCGACCGCACTCTGAAGATTTCCCAGTAAAACTGGCAAAGCGTTTTAATTGATCATGCGTTACACCTCAACACAGTCATTCTCCCCAAAATAAAGTAGGCAGGTCAAAATGATCTGATGTCCCGCATCATATCTATTGCACGTCTCGTTCTCGCTTTCTTCTTTCTTAATTACATACGAAACATCAGTTTTTATAATGGAATACCTGATACGCAATTCAAGCGATCGACAGACCGTCGAGCCTATCATTTAATACAGCTGTTAGACACTTTGGGGTTTTTGGATTATCTGTCAAAAACAGATGGGACGGAGAGATGTCTAGCTCTCATAATCGTCAAACTTCATGCGACACACAAACGTCTTTACACGCCTGTACAGCGCAAAAGGCTGTAAGCTACGACAAACCCTCCAAAATACTCAAGTAGAAAATGTCTCAAGCTGCTATTGGCGATAAGACACAGTAGCTACTTCAAAAACACATTTTTTTTACTTTTAAACAAGCAACCAAACAATCCAAAGAAAGAGAATAAACAGTGGGGTGCAAAAGTCTGAGACAGCAAAGAGCAAATCTTTTATTTAAACCTGGAAATTCTTGATCACTTATCAAATGTACGCAAACTTCGTAAAACTGATCGTGTTAAAGCTGCAATCTGTAACTTTCGCCTTTCGACATTGTAGCTTATTTTACGTTCTTTACGTACGTTGACGTCAAATGAAGCCAAAGTGACATTTCTTGGGAACTCGGACCCACCAGCACAATTTTAAACGGTTATTGTGAACATACCGTTGTGAATCAGAGTAAGACAAGGAGACCGTTTTAGACACTCATTTCTTATGAATTTGTTCAATACCTGTTTTTGTTGATTTTTAACCAAAAACGTTACAGACTGCAACTTTAGGGCTCATATAAAAGGTCAGTTTTTTTTCGTTTATTAAGTCTTCCAAAAGATGCTGGGAAAACACAGATCATCAGATCTGCACAAACCTGTGATGTCCACGCCAGCCCACGTGCTGTTATAAAAACAAAAGGGAGACAATCCTACAAATTTCAGTGCCTCAACCAAACTGTTAAGCGGAAAATAAAATTTGTAATACAGAATGTATTTATGTGTGATTCATGTGTGAAATGCATCTGTTTAGCATTTTCAAGTGTGGTGTTAGACTTTTGGACCCCACGGTAGATTTAACAGCTTATTATTTTGATATTGTTACCACTGTGCTTACACAAACCAACAAATATAACCTGTAAAAAAATCAGTATCTCTTTCTTACTCTTCCTGTTAGAATAAAAAAGTGTTAATCGGAAAACACTGATTCTGATTATCATTGGATATGTTCAATCAGCAAAGCCGGCACTTTCTCCTTAAAAAACATACCTGAGCTTCAGTTCTCCTTGATCTCACCTGGACAGCAGCAATGAATGTTTCAACAACAGCATTCAACAGACACATTTAACGAATAATATACATCAGAATATTAACAACTGAATCTATATGACAGAGGTAAATATATCTAAACTATGAACAGTGCAATCTGGCTTGTTATAAAGTCATTGTGTTGGTTTGTGACTTTTGTTTATATTTATCTCTCCACACTCGTCTCTGCAAGCCTATTATTCATTATGCCCAAAGCTCCGACGCCCCCAGAGAATCCATTGTGCCTATTGGTCGAGCCGCACGACCGCGGATGCCCATTGGCTGTTTCAGACAGCTGTTTCTGCATGATGGCCAGGTTGACCCTGTTTGCCGCCAGGAAGTCCCTCATGGAGATCATTTCTCCAGACAGCCTGCGTCCATCAGTCTCACTGTCGTTCACCGCGTCCGTGTCTATAGATATGTTACGGACTCGGGTTCGATGGCGTCCCGGCATGACCGCATTCCGACGGGGTCTAAGGGACCTGCCGGGGCATCGCCGGCACGGAATCTCCAGTTTCTTCAGGATCCAGTTGAGCACCTGCTTGATGACGATGGAGATGACGTTGAAAAGCGAGTAGATACAGCAGACGCCCATCAGAATGAAGAGGAAGTTGCCAATACGGTACACGGCCTGGTTCTCGTAGCTGGCCCTCTGGCTACTGACCATATCTCCAAACCCGATGGTGCTGAATGCCACAAAGCAAAAGTACAGAGAGTCGAAGTAACCCCATCCCTCAATGGAAGAGTACATGGCTGAGGCACAGCACGAGATGATTATTGCTGCTACACACAGAATCAGCATCACGCAGTACACTGACGGTTTCCATCCCGCCAGACTGTCCTCTCGGTTCAGCCTCGCCTCGCTTGCCTCCTGTCTGCCATCGTGAGGTAAAACTCCCTTGCGTCGACGTTGGACCTCGTGGCAGAACTTGAGGATGATGGCCAGAACCGTTATGATTCTCTCCAGGAAAAGGTTAAAAAACAAAATGGTGGCAGCGCAGCCGATGAGACCGTAAAAAATGAGGAAGATTTTGCCACCGATTGTGGCGGGTGTCGTCATTCCAAACCCTGTGAGAAGAAGAAAGAGTTTCACACCGTTTTTGGTCACATACAACAAATCAGGTGCGTACGTTCATAAAAATAAAGATGTTAGAACCTTTTTTTTGAGAACTGTTTCTCAAGCAGGGGTCTGGGGCCCGCTACAGGCCTCAACAAACTTCATAGGGGACCTCAACATGACCTAAAATTATTTAAACTAGGTCAAAACAAGCATTAACATAAGCTAAACCAACTAAAAATCAAGCTAAGTATATTATTAATATCGTTAATAGCGACGTTTGGGTCGCCAAAAACCCTTTCAGTCAAAAGTTCTTAAAAGAATCATTTCTTTTTTACCTTTAAAAAGTCTATAAAACCTTTATTCACTAAAACACAAAGGTTTTGTGAATGTTGCAGGAACCTTACAGCCAGACAAAGAACCTTTCGGGAACTCTTATTTTTTAGCGTGTAACAGTATCTAGACTGTTAATATTCTCTCAAGGCTCTGCGCAAATGTTTCTTTCGAGCTGCAGAACATGTTGCTACTGGCGATGGTTCCTGATCCATCTTCCACATCTTTGCCTTCTCACACTCATTGAAATGCAAATACCAAATGTGTTTCATTATTATTCTTGTGGTTGTTTTTCTCTCCACATAAAAGCCTTCATTAAGAAGGACAACAAAAAGACAAGAGCATGTTCACCTTCTCAGCACAGATCTGATGCTGAGGAGCATCTCATAAAGTCTTTCATGGTATAAGTTACCGACATATGGAATATAACTCACATATCAACAATATTGGGGAGAATTTCATGTGCTAAATAACAAAATGGACAATATATCGTAAAATACAGTTCTCTGTGAAGAAATATCATCTGTAACAGCTGACGGTCGTGGGATGGTGAGATTGTTAGTTGTAAACCCTTTGGGAAATTTTCTTGGAATTAGTGAGGAATACAAGCAGAGGGAACTGGAAAATTGTGCAAATACGTTTTTCTTTGCATAACCTGTTGCGCTCAATGGGGATTTACTGCGTTTTCACTCGGTCTCTGGGTTAATCCCAATGGCAATATTTCACAACTACAGTGTTACGTATTTTAAAATCACATGCATTTTATTATAAACTGAACACACTTTATATCAGACCAGCTTAACATTTTTAACATCACATGTAAGTCTGTGTGGTGCTCAGATCCAAAATTGTGCCAAGTACATAAAGCCCAAACAGAATTATTACAGCGGTAATTCTAATCAAATGTATTTACAAGCAAATATTTTATAAGTAAATGTTAATTTGCATCACTTACTGTATGCAATACTGGTCATGCATCAATCAATACTAATTAATGAATTTTTAAAAACATTTCCACCTTTATTTCCCAGATTTCAGATACAGTGGGGCATGTAGTCACACTGGGACCTGCCTATTATAGGCTTGTCAGACCAATTTAAGTGATACAAAAAATATGAAACAAAATTGTAAACATAAGGTTATAAACTAAATAATTGCTGTGGCAACAAACTTTGCCTGAATGTGTGTGCCAGCCTGCTTTTATTGTGTTCACTCACCTGAGAGCTACACAAATAATATATAATATGATGATATAGGAATTTTGGGTTGGATGATGATGTGGATTGTGTGTAATCTGTGAATCACGTGTAATCTAATCTAAATGTAATCTATTAAATTAACTAGGTGCTTGAAACCAACATACAAAACCACTGTTAGTTAAACACACATTTGTGTGAGTGGATTTTTGACTCAAAACTTCCTGTGTGACAACTAGCCCCGGTCTCTCCTATATCTAATGAGCTTTATCGTTTATGAAGAGCTGTTTTATTGCATTACCCTTTATATTAATTGATATGCGATATAGATTTATACGTTTTCGAATAGTTCATTAATCAATAATATTAGTAAGTGACAGAATGCATGCAGTTCATCCTCACCTATCGTGGAAACTACAGTGCCGACAAAATAAAACGCGCCGGTAAAATCCCAGCGCGGTCTGAGGGCGTCCACTCGAATCCCCGCCATGTTCGCCTCTTCATAGTGTCTCAGGAACTTTTCCAGATCACTTTTGTTGAGGTTGTACTTCTGGCTGAAGAGTTCAAACCTCTGAGCCCATTTCTCCTTGGCTTGTTTCTCCTTGGGAAGCTCCAGCGCTGAAAACACAGCGGCTCCGCACAGCAGGTACAGGATGATGAGCAGCAGTAACATGATGAACCTGGCGTTGTCTTCATTTACTGGACCAAAGCCGCAGCAGCACCCGCCTCGACATGCCATTATGTGACCACTGTTGGACGGGACTCGTAAAAAAGTCTCCGCATCTTACATTTCACGGCGGCGGGCGTGCAAGTGTAGAAAACTTCCACGTCTTCCATTATTCGTCAGATGCATGTACACAAAATTGACTGGATGTGGGCAATGGTGAGGGAAACTCATGCCATCCTTTGAGGATTGTTTTTCTCCGAGTTAAAATCTCCGCGAGTCGAGATTCTGGCTGTATCTGGACCATCTCCGCCGATGAACACCTTGTTTCAAAGGTTAAACATCCGCTCGCTGGCACTTCCTTTAGGAGGCTGCATGCATGCGGATGCAAAGCTATAGAATAGCTAGAAATCTTACGATAAACAAACAGCACGTGACATATATACGCATTGCATTTGTGCTTGAGACGAAAAGACCCCAGCGAGCGTTTAGTTTGAATTTGCGCATATGAAACAGCTGGAAGAACTAGATACGAGATATTCGCTTCATGTCAGCAGAGAAGCATCGCAGGGAAAGCAGATATTCCCAGCGATCGCATCAAACTCCTGGAGCTGCGATTTTTGCGCGTCTTTCGGAGTCTTGTCCACAGGGCGCAAACTCGATCCTTTTACTTTGAGGCGCGTGTGACACCTGTTTCAGCCCAAGCGCGCGACCTGATTTTGCGCGTGCAACTTCATCGGTGATCTGACAAAAAATACAATGTGCGCCGCGAGGTGCAGATGCTCATCTGACGTCGACATCGACACGGGTCCGACGGGACATTGAAATGAACATACACGACGAAGCGCTGGAATACTTGAGCGTCATTTATTAAATAACAATTATTTACGTCATTAATGTACAGAGCACCGCAATATACTGTAGCTGTACGGTAAAGTTATGGGTTAGGTCTACACACAGATACCACAAAATAATTAGTCATACAAAACTGCTATGTTGGATGCTGTCATCTACATTTTAGGGTTCAAATTATTTTAAAAATTAAAAGCAGCTTTAAAGATGACTTATGCAAAGGAACTGTTAAACCATCAGACAGTTTTTTATGTTTCTGGCACTTTTTTTTGCATCTCCCAAAATGATAGCTTTCTTCTACGTCTCATGTCAACTGGTGTCTGTACCTGTAAATTTAACAATTTCTTATTGTTGCAGCAATGCAATAGGTGAATGTGTTCATTGTCTATATTTGTTATATCAATGCTAAATGATGTGCCGTTTCATAGCATCTGTTTTCATTTAAGTATTCAGTACGTTTTGTCAAAAAGCCACAAACACATCAGGGTGTAAAAGACATTTAAATATGATAAATAATGAGTTTAGTAATATCACTGGCTAAACCATTAATCATGTCCAATTATTAACACAGTGGCCACATATTCCAGAGTAAACATATAATGATCTTCACTGTTTAGGCCAGACTCGCTCTGTTTGTAAATTGCTTCGAGATCGATTCTGCAAGACCTTCTAAGAACAGAGGAGAACTCTCTAATATTTATCCCATCAAACTCTAAAACGACAAATGTCACAAACGGCTGCGCAGGTCAAATCATGCACATTATTCTCCTTATTTCCATCCAATACAATGATTTAATTCATGTAGAATAAACATTCTACAAAACACACTTTCCTGTACAAACGCTCTTGAACTAACAGTATGCTACTGTACTGAGCCTTCAAAAAATGTCCAGACCATTAAAATATTTGCTCATGAAAGAAATCTGGACCACTGGGAATTCCTGCGTCAACGTACAGCAGATGTTTTCATGTTGCCAGGCAACATTGCAATTTGAGGACGAGTATGGAACAGCACCAATTGTTCTGTATTTTGAACATATTCAATACATCACTGATGACAGGTCAGCGCAATCCTTTACAAATGCATTACAAGCATCACTCCAGAGACCATGAAAAAAATGAATCTGCCCTGGCTGCTGACTGGGAATCAGTTCGAGAAGACACGTCCGTAATCTGAGTTTAAAGAAAAGCCCATTTTAGTTTTCACCATTTCGTTTTGTTCCCTTTAAAGAAGACACTTAGAAATGGGTTGGTGAGAGTGCCGCCTTATAAGTGGGTAGCTGCTACCTGCTTTTGATCTTCCAAGATTGCGGTCGGAATGTGACCGGGTCAGAGCGCCTGTCAGGGGACGTTCCACCAAAAACACGATTTAATTCTGTATTAAGTTCATCATAGTATGCATGTTTTGTTACCAGACACAAAAGGACACTTTTTAATTGAAAAATACATTTATTAATGCTTATGGTTTTACTAGCTGTAAAAAGTCTTTTTGTTTGCTCACATACAAAATTATTATAATTAGGAAAAAACATGGTGAACTCACCTCAACAAAACAGGACTAAAATACAGTAGAAAGAGTCTACTGTACATACAGTTTTACAGTACGAGCTTACAGTACGTCTACCATTCGCTGTCACAGGTTAGGGCTTCATTTAGGCGGCTATAAACAGGCTCAGATGGCCTGACATCGATCAATGATCTGAAGTGCTCAAGAAGGTACCCATACATTTCCATGAGTATCTGGAGCTTGACTGTACGGAATGTTCCAGATCCAAGGTTGATCTGTGAGGAGAGGAAAACACAGTCGAAAGTAAACAACATATATTATTGGAAAGGCCCTTGAACAATACAGTCTTAAAGCTTGAGCTGCTCCAGGCAGAGTTCATGAACCAGAGACGAATGCTTAGAGGAAAAATGTAATTATGCGTTCAGACCCTACAGAAATTCCCAACATGCACAGAACAAAAGGTTCCGACCTTTACCTCAGGGCGACCTTCCGTGACATATGCCCGCCTGTGGTCTGAATTACCATAGCGTGTCGACAATATCAATATAAAGCAAATGGGCAAACTAGAACAATTCACTGAATTGTAGGATATAGACTTCTGGAAAGGACGGCAAAGCAGCAGTGTCCATGGTAACCACACACAATTAGATTCAATGGCAAAAACACACTGCAGCAGATGAAATGCGATCAAACACATACAAAACAATGGGGCAAATGAGTCAATTTGTTCATTAACAGTTGAAACAACGGTTCATAATACCCATGATATGAGAACATGGGGCATTTATATTATACACAGGCAGGAAAATATACACGTCACGCATTTAAAAGGAAATCTCATCCCGGTGAACCGCGCATGTTATGCGACTTCCAGTAAAATCATGATTTCTGGCAGCCCAAAAAAAAACTGTAACAGCAGAAATAATAACTAGTTCTGTGTCAAAGTTTAATAGTCAGGATTAGCAGTTTGTTCAAATCTATAATCCTACTTTAAGCAGTCATATTGCCTTACTATGTCTTAGCAAAGCGTCATTAATTAGCAATTTAATTAGCATAACCATTCCAAGAACGTCTAAAATGGCAGACGGTTCGTTCTCCAAACAGCAGGACTACACAGCAGTAGAGCTATACAAGCATTTGCATTCAGGCTTAATTGTTGCCTGGAACAGCTATATTTTGGAGAGACAATTAAAAAGAACAACCTGATATTTCCTAATGATATTTGCTCTGCAGTCTTAAAGCAACAGTTCACCAAAAAATGTTAAATTCTGTCATTTGTTCAACTTTGCGTCTTTTCAAATCTGTAAGAAATTTGCGGAATGTTAGCCTCGGTCACCATAAACTTTCACTGTGTGTAAAAGATGCAGTCAAGTGAATGATGCTGGAAGCTAATTTTTTGCCTAACATCTCCCTTTAAATACATTTGAAACAACTTTATGAACTTAGAAGAGGTGAACGTTTACTAAATGTACAACTTTGAGTGAACTGTCCCTTTAAATGTGAATTAAAGTACAAAATAAGGACGCTCCAATCTGATTCACAATAGCTGGTCGTCTCTCTCTTTAGAATTCGGAGACGGTATGATGAGGGGAGGGTGATGAGAAGTGAGCTGATTTAGAGGGAAATGAAACATGGCTTTTTTTCCTCATTGAACAGAAGCGAGAGCAGTCGGATCAGAAATAGAAACTGAACTATATGAGGTTTGTCTTAATATAGTGTTGCAGGTGTAGACAGAGGTGTAGATTTGAAGCCGTTGCTGGGTTCAGTTTGTATTAATATCACAGGTGTGGACAGCAGCGGTGAGATAAGATGATCTGTGAGACTGAGCAAGACTGATGTGCGCTAAGACGCTACATATCACCTGCCAACCACAAAACACGTCATTTCTAAAAACTCTTAGACAGGAAAACAGAATTTCAATTCTGTTCAATTCATTTCATTTTGGAATTTAGTCAAAAAAACATGGCCAGGTCACATTCCATCACGAAATCTACAGAGAATAATAAACAAATCAAAATAAACACTATTTTTAGGACCTTAAGATCAATCAAGACAATGAAACATTTTCTTAAAAACAACAGATCTGGGTTGTTGTTTTTAAATTCTTGTTATTCTTTAAATTGATTTTCATTAATATTAATATTTAAATGACATAACAGTTAAATAACATTGTTCTTACATTACAATATTGAAGACCTGAGAGAAGAAAGGGTTCACAATGCAAAAAACAGATCCTAAACATCAGGCTGAAATATCTGAAATATTCTTATTTCTTCACTTTTCATGATTTGTGGGGTAAATATGACCTGGATATCTTTCATGAGATTCAAAGCCGTCTCTCAAAACGTAATTTTGGCGTCAGTCAAGGGATGCATTACAGAGGCTTATACATTTTCTCGGTCGGTACTCTGACATAAGGAGAAACTAACGGAAGCAACAGCTTTGTTACAAAATACAGCGCGTGATTGTTTATGGATTAGCTGAACGTGATATCGTCGTACTGTAAGTGCCGGAAAAAATAACCTTGGCTAAACATTTATATGCATTTCCCCTTCCTGTGGAGAAGGTCAGATAATGAAGAACGGTTGCCATGGCGCAGGAAGAGAAACCCGCGACCGCACATTTGCTTTGAAAAGCCCGCCGATATCTGTCTGTTTCCTAAAAGCTTTAATTATATATCTTAAAAAGCCTTCTCTGCATTATATAATCGGTTAGACTGTACGGGCTCACAAACGTAAAGCGTTTCAGAGTGTCTCTGAAGACACTCGAGTGACTCTATTAGATATAACTGTCGCATGAGTCTGTGATGTAAACAAGTGCTGTTGGACGTGACCCATTTACAACCTCAATTTCACATGACTGAGTATCAACAAGGACATGTGGGATTCGACTTGACTGGATACTGCCAACACACACAGTGTGTCTCAGTCTTCTGTGCGATTGTAAGGTGGAAGGTGCTGGTGATAATAACTTTCGGGCGAGCTTTAATTGAGTGCAGTCTGTCCTGACCGTGGCGCTTTCAGAGAAAGAGAGAGAGTAAAGATCCATCAGTTCTCTCCACCTGCACCCATTTCACTTCAGCACTCAAACGCCCGTCTTTATACACTCAAATTAAAGTCTCGCAAATCCTAAGTAGGTTTATATTAAAAACATAAAATACTTCCACGGCTAATTTATGGCAAATAAATGTGCTCCTTTATTGCGACTAAATATAGCTCTGATTTTATTGTATGAAATTTACATACTGAAATTGACATTGAATAATAAAATCTAGTACGTTTCACTTATTGGTGCTATTTATACTTACTACACATAGCTTAAAATGCATAAAGCAAATTTTTTAGAGCTTAAGTTTAATTTACTGCTATAATATACGTGCTGAGAAACGCATCAATACATCATTAGTGCAGAAGCACAAGCTGACACACATTTAGAGAAGACTGCCCATTTTGTCTAGATCCCTAGGCTCCGCCCACTCATCCCACTTCATGGCTCAAGGGTTCAGCATCACTGGCCTCTGTTATCAAAGACCTATGCTGCCATGGCAACCACAGAGGGCCTCTGCCTGGGTTCATAAACTGATGTCACCCTCTGTTTCAATAACGCCATCGATTACGGCCTTCGTGATTAAAGGTCGTCAGGGCACCGCATCGGGGGCGGGGCCCATAACGTTGTTATTATCATTTACAAGAACTGTGCGCCAACGGCTGTCAGATTTTCTCTGCAATTACAGGGTCGAGCAATCAAACAAGTCTTTGACAGAGACGGGCATAAGTACTAGTGATTCTCCATGTTATCAGCTGTGTGTCACTCCAGAATCAACTCATCATATCAGCAATCTTAAAATAGAGGGAAAGAAACACAGAAATCACATGTTTGCGTTCTCTCAGCTGTTCTATTTTGAACATCAGGTGCAATGCCAACATCAGATTTTTTTCTTATTTTTCTGTAGGAAACAACCATACTTATGACCATCGGTCAGAACCCGCAATTTCAAGCGCGCTCTGCAAGATGCAGTTAAATATCATGGCGCGTCCAACAATAGAATGACATTTCTCAAAGCCAATTCAATGAGGCTGGGTTATGCAACGCAGAATTCGCAATATATGCGAAATGAGACCCATTTCCTCCAATGGATTTGAACACATGCATAATACACAATAACACACAAAGCACATCATTTATGATAATCATGCTAAAAATAACAATGCAAGACCCTCATAATCCAAAGCCTTTGTAACGAGGATTAATTATAATACATTAATATTGTTTATAATATTGTTTATAATAAGATATTATTGTAACAATGTAAGGTTTTTAGCATCAGGTTTGTGTTTATCGCAGCAATGCTCATGTGAAGCCTGTCTCTGCTCTGTTGACAGCAGCACAGAGCTGCGTGCATTGAATGTGACGCTGCAAAAACAATGGAATGTTTTCGCTTCCTGCTTCTGAATCTGTGTACTTGCACGTTATACTGCGAGCCATAAAACACTGTAATTACGCTGCAGATGATAATGAGTTAATTAAGTGTCATCAACATGTCCGGCGGGGCTATAGTTTGGGTTCAGCTGTAATTATGCTGTCAGTCAAAACAAAGCAGTTTTACTAAACTGCCATATACTTGACTCATGACCAAAAAGCTCATTTAAATCAGTAGCAGGCAGTCAGTCTATACTTGAGTAACTAAGAATATACACATGAACACTATTCAATATAATGTTATATGGTTAAAATTTGTATTTATATAAATGCATATTATATATTTATGCATTTGGCAGGTGCTTTTATCCAAAGTGACTTCCAGTGCATTCAAGCTATACATTTGATCAGTATGTGTGTTCCCTGGGATTCGGACCCACAACCTTTGCGCTGCATACAGAAAATAAAAAGTAATATGCACATACATACAAATAAAATATTCCTAAAGCACAATATATCTTAAACAATAAAAAAACGTTTCTTTGCAGTCCTGCAATCTAAGACAATATCTAATCAATCAATTGATCATGTGCTCTCAATCAATAAACTCAGACAATCAATAAATCAAGTTAAATTAACCATCAAAAAAACCTTCCAAAAACAAACTTGCAGTAAACACAACTCGCAGTAAATGACACGCTTTTCTATTATGAAGGCCGTTTGATGGTTTTGAGGGCGTCACAGCGCAGGAAATGAATCGGAGATTAATTGTATCATGCACACCACTTGCTCTTCACTGCTGTCAGAAATTAAAAGCAGCACTCAGCTATCAGGTGTAGCTGTCTTTGGACACCTCGCTCAGCGCGTATAATGATGCATGCTGGAAAAAAACACACTCATTAAGAGACGGGCAGCCATAATTAAACAGCGTCTAAGTGAGCTACCAGACTTATGTCTTTATTCATTTACACTGGGTACTGACTAGCACGCCAGCAGCCTTTAATTTAGCGTTTTATGTCGTGCAATTAGTATTTCCAGAGTGAGCCTTTGAACTTTTAATTTTGAAGTAAAGATTACCTTTCGTGAAAGTGTTTTTAGCATTAAGCAAACCTGTAATCGCTAATGCTAACGCCTCGCTGAAGTGCAAAGCTGTTGTTTTAGTTGTGCGTGAGTCTGCTAGTAATGCATTGTTTCAACTCACCTTTGCTGGAGTAACGCTGGGGTGGGAGGTCAAAGGGCACGGGAAAGCCCATGGAGGAGGCGGAGCCTGGAAACACCTTGTTTTCCACAGGAAACGTGCTCATGTTCTACAAACAGTGAGAAGATACAAAATATTTTAATGCCTTATGACTATACAGAGAAAGAATGTTCAAAATGTCCCTTTATTATACGTTGTATTAACATTATTGCTTTATTTTTTTGCATTATTGCGTTATTCAAACATAACTACTTAGAATTACTGATTGGATTGTATAAAAACATTAAAAAAAGTTCTACTTGCGTTACTGCATGAGCACTTTTGATAACTTTTAGAAAACGTTAGCCAACGTTCTAAGAACGTTTTCCTGTTCGTTGGGAATTAATAAGCAGCAACGCGCCGAAATCACAATTCTTGACTCAAACTGAAAAAAGTGGATGCCAAAAATGTGTTGAGTTCACACTGGCTTAGACTGAGGGCAAACATTTGCATTCGAGTAGGAAGTTGGAAGGAAGTTGAGGAAGTTGGTTATGAATAGAAGAGGCCAATAGAGTTGCATTTATTCTAACCCAGTGCGAACTGCCCTAAAGGTGTGCCATGACTTCCTCAAACGCGACTAGATTTAACGATGGGCCGTGCAACACAAAGTGGTCATAATGAGAACACACTGCCTTCACTCATCCTGCGGAGGAGTCAGAGGACAGCAGAGCTGTGTTCAGGGGAGCTAAACTTCCATTTGAGGGTCAGGCATGAAGATGGAGGGGGCCGGAGAGATTTAAAGGGCAGTGGGGAATTTATCAGCCCCACTCAGACGGCTGGAGCGCTACATACAGTGCAGGGAGATGACCGGGGCAGAAACTGACCTGTTATGTGTGATAAACGAGAAGTGACCCAGAAGCAATTTTCATAAATAGTTGGAAACGGTAGCGAGCAGCATGTAAAAGACACTTGCAAGCAACACTGTTAATGGAGATGGCGAATTTGTTTCTTTAAAAAGGAGCTGGATGCATTGAGTGGATGGTATACAGTACATGACACACACACACACACACACACACACACACACATAGTCTGGCCTATGAACACACGTGCTGTATGTATGAGTGTGTGTGTGTCTCTCTCTCTTTCTCTCTCTCAGCACTATTTATCTATACATACAGGCTATCTGTCTGTCTCACAGAGATGTACAGCCTGTATGTATAGATAAATAGCCTCATAGCCTGTATGTATAAATAAATAGCTTCATAGCCTGTATGTATAGATAAATAGCTTCATAGCCTGTATGTATAGATAAATAGTGCTGTTGTCTTGGATAATGTATATGAGTGGTTAAGTAGAAACATAATTGTCACTGTCCATACAGCTTATTATATATTAGATAACATTATATCATTATATAACTTATTATAAAACTGTGATTATAACTTATTTCCTAATTTTTAAGCAAATCTCAAGTGCGTTGCACACTCACACTCATTTATTTTTATCAGCAACGAACCAAACCTCCGACTAGGAACAAGTGACTCATCACAAACTTTGCAGAAAATGACACAAGATGTTCTCACACTTTGAATGTTTAGTGACTCTGTAGGTGGTGCATGATGAACAGGGGCTCAGTAAAGGGGCTCGTGTGGTCACTAAAGCACAAGGACGGAACCACTCGACTGATGGATGATGATACAGTGAAACAATGGAGGTGACATGCAGCGAAAAGAACATCATTTATTGTCAAACGCGTATTTAAAACAACAAACCGATTTCAGACTTCCTCAAACAGGGTAACTTTAATTAAAGCACCACCGTGACGAACAAAAAAGGGCCTTATTATGAAACTTTTAAAGCATGACTTCTACAGTGTTAAAAATACATTTAATAGTCAGCAGACGGCCTCATTTGTAACTTAAGCAAGCGACTGAGTGGAACCGGGTATTAAATGCAAATTTAACGTCATTTGCAGCTTAAGCAAGTGACCAAGCATGGAGACGTGTAATAAATGCAAATATAATCTCATGAAAACATGCTAAGTAAACAGTGAAAATGGGAGCCATTTCAAATACACTTAAAAAGGGGTTTATAATGAGTGGCTAATTATGGATCCATTATACAGTAACAAAACTGGTCATGTGACTAGTCGAATCTCCAGGGAACACTGATGACTCTGTTGTCATTATCAAACTGTTTAAACGCTAAACATCTCGAGTTATTTATCACTGATTTCCAACAAGAACTAATCATGACATAAAAAGGACTGTGTTAATGTGAAACAAAGAGGCTTCGGGCTACGAACAAACAACGTATCCCTTTTAAATAAGAGAGCATAACCTTTCACAATCCTCTTTCAAACTCATGTTTTCCACCCCTCTTTTTTGTCCACGGCAAGAGAACTGAACCATACTGTTGCTAAGCAACTTTTGAAGTAATTCTAAGACTACCCTGACAACAAGGACAAATTACCCAGCGAGTACGTGAGCGCTACACAAAAGCTCTCTCTCTACATATGGAGAAGACAGACATGTACTCCAAGACATTATCTACAGCATTTACACACACTGAGCTGTCCTAAAGTACATGCAGACAGTCTGTGGAGGGTGATCGCAACCCAACCAATCGTGAGACTGTTTGACACTTACGATTTATTACACCTTCGGTCACTAATAAGACGGCAGTAGATGGTTTACAGAGTTCTTAGTCAACATTCATTTCTATGTGGTAAACTAATGCCTTTCATAGTCAGCAAGTCACCTGGAAGCTGTGTTTGACAACATGATTAAAGGCAGGGTAGGCGAGCTTTTCTAAAACCGTTTTTGTTATGCTAGTTAAAAGTCTCCTCACATCCTGATAGCAATCACTACGTAATGTGGTATAAATACATTGTTATAAATTTATACCTCCTGTGGAAGGATCCAATCATTGCATTCGGTCTGAAAGCAATGATAGGATGGCCTAACTGACTGCTAAACTGCATTGTGTTCATGTGTTGGGGGCTCTGAAAGGAGGAAGGAATCTTATGCTTACAACATAGCTTGCTATTGCTACCCTCTGCCTACCGAGTATTACATTATTATTATTATTATTATTACCCAGTATTTTAACCAGTATTAAACAAGCTTTACCAAGCTTATAGTCAACCATAATCATGCTTAACAACTACCTTGGAACAGCTTACACTAGCTGAAGACAAACCTTAACTGACTAGAA
Organism: Botia almorhae; assembly: GCA_036877575.1. Lineage (NCBI taxonomy): Eukaryota > Metazoa > Chordata > Actinopteri > Cypriniformes > Botiidae > Botia > Botia almorhae. Next base: position 52,346 of record JAZGTJ010000404.1, on the reverse strand, counting down.
ACTGTGTGAAATCTGATGAAGGCGTTTCAATCTGGATTCGTTTAGCAGATGCAGGGACTGTAAATGGCTTGTGATCAGGTTTGAAACACAGTATAGTTTTGTATTGAGTCTTAATACTCACAAAGGCTGACGGCAGGTAGAGAACTCCCAGCTCGTACGAGCGCACCATCATCTGAGTGTTGTTCTTCTCCAGGGCGCCCCAGGCGGCTTTTGACAAATTGGCGCTGTGGAGGACACCACCAGGCAAAATGTCACCAGTCCTGCAGAGTCATCTCTCAGACATGAAACCTAAAATCATCTGTCACTTTAACTGGTAGTTCACCGGTAGCTTTAAGGGTGGCAAAGGATGTTTTTCAAGGTCCTTTTAAAACCGCAAATACTGAATAATTAAAACGTTTTAGACTTGGAAGCGAGAAAATGACAGAAACGTGTGCCTGAAGGCTTCACATCCACTGCAGGCTTTCATCTACATTAAAAGTATGAATCACCCATCGCTGCACCTGACACCACTGACCTAGAGACAGCGCCACTCGCAGAGCCCCCGGTTTCCCCGGTAGATAATGTGGGCTTCAACGACCCCAGGAGATGAATCGAGAATATCTTTGTGTGAGGGACGCATGTTCCCTCACACCACGTGACTTTTTAAACCAAAGTCTCGACTCGACTGATTGGTTTTCTCATTTTGCATTTCCGGCGAACTAACCAAAATAAATGCTCGCTACGCTTGAACGCAAGATGCTATTCTGAGGCCTAATTTGCTAGATAATCAAAGGAAAGAGTTCTGTTAACACATCATTGCATTTATAACCCACCCTGCTCTCACACACTGTAGTTCATCACCAAGACAATTCTTTACCACTTCAATCGACCGTTTGTGCTAAAGGGTCATTATCACCAGTATAAACACTGTTGCATTCGCTGAAACTCGCTAATGCTTCACGATATTTAGTTATTCAAACTTTTTTGAATACTCACTCTGCAACTTTAGGTTTTTGATATATAATATAATGTTAAAAATGTTCTACTTAACATTATTGATATATAACAATGTTAAAAATGTTCTACTAACATTATTGATATATAATATTATGTTAAAAATGTTCTACTAACATTATTGATATATAATGTTTAAAATGTTCTACTAACATTACTGCAATGGTTTTTGATAACTCTGCACTTTCAGAGAAGATAACTCAATGTTCTGAGAACATTCCCTGTTAGCTGGGTCGAAGTTATCTTAAACAAACACATCAGGCATATGCTGGATAAATATACGTTTATGGTGCCTAAGGGACTTCTTTGAGAAGAGCGCTATCAACACAGCAGAACATATGAATCTGCCAGAGATCAGAGAAAAACAGGCCCGCCTTCTGGCAAGAGTTTGGCAGCGATGATCAACTCTCTGAGGAACAATGGGGCAGAAATGATGCTCATCTCATCCTCCTTCAGTATCAACTCGACATATTTAAAACAATCTTATACATGCACTGTCAACAAAACTGTGTAACATTTATTTAACAATGTATTCAACTATATATTTCATCATTCGCCTGTTTGGTAGGGTTGCACCAACTGGTTAAAAAAATCAAATCCTTTCGATTATTTATTATAACAAAACTAGGTTAGAGGTTTTAACAGACAGACATTTCATATTGCTGTTGCTCAGATATCAAAGCTTCAGAAAAACAAGAAGGAAACGAAAATCTTCAAAGTCTAAAATTACAGTAAAACATCAGCTCTCAAGTGCAACAGGATGTGCAAAAAAACATCAAGGAAGTAATCCAATTTCAAATTCAATTACATGTATTTATATATTGCTTTTTTAACAGTGCTGCACTCATTTAATTTGCATATGGAAAATAAGAGCATGGGCGTTTGGAATGACATGATGGGGATTAAACAACAACAGAATTTTTAGGCGAGTTTAATGAATTTTCAGCAATTGAATGATGTCTTAACAGTCTCTAACCTCGTGACGAGGAACCAGGCCAGTTGTGTGAAGTCTGGTGAAACCCTCATGTATGTTTTAATGTGAGGCATCGCGTTGCTCCTTCCGGTCACATCAGCATGCCAGCCGCTGTTGTGATAGAGAAGGGATTGAGAGAGAGAGAGAGAGAGAGAGAGGAGCGAGGGAGAAAGAGAGAGAACGAGAAAAAATGAGGAATAAGAGAGAAATGAAGAGAAACCGATAAAACACCTGCTGATATACCTTAAGTGTGCAAAAACACCTTGTTTCACCAATCACAGGTGCAGAGAAATGAGTTTTTGGCGTGTGGATGGAGAGGAGAGCTTTCTGTCTGATTGCTGCCCATCTTCAGTGGTGAAAGCACAAGTATTTTAAACATACTGAGCTGAAGTGTGAAGGGCACTCCAGAGAGGAACTGAGATTGAATCTGCTTGGCGACGGGCACGTCTCTGATCACTTAGCAAAATTGAGGCGACCAGTAAAACAGCTTATTTATGGTGATAATGAGTTAAAATGGAGGGAGAGAAATGAGACGAGAAGCCCATCGAAAATTCTAAGGAGCAAACTGCAGGTCTGGGAAAAGACAGCTGTTTGGATCACGGTCTGGAGTGTTGCCGTGGCGTCGCTTTCAGGAGAATATTCATGGCAACGTTCAAAAGGGTCATTTTAGGATGCGTATGGATGGGTGCATTGGAAAATGTGTCTTTTTATGTATAGAAGAATAACAAAACAGAACTTACTGGAAGTATGAGTGAAGCCAGAGCTGTTTTTGGGCTGTCTGTATACTGTATGGTAAAGATCCCCCAGCTGCAGGCAGAGAAACATGCAAAGTGACTCACTGCACAACGGCTGCACACGTGCGAAAACCTTTTTTAATTTAGTATCAAAGATAAACCAGTACCTGGATAACCTTCCAAACTGGTCCTCACATTTTCCACAGATGGATAAATCTAGAACAGAAAGAATTGTGTTTTTTTTTTAACAAAAAGATCATAGACAGAATTGATTAGTTCTAGAATCTATTTCAGTTTAATTCCAGATCAATAAAGCATCTGTCTGTCTTTCTATCTGTCTGTCTAAACAGAAGTTTGTTTACAGGCATGATTTTGCTCTGATTAAGCTCATTAGCGCCACAACATGTAAGGTCATGTAGATGCCTTCTACTGGGTTCTTCTGTCAGGGTAAGATCATGCTTCACCTGCTCCTCTGCGCCTCCAACAGCACTGAACTAGTATTAAAGAGACAGTTCACCCAAAATAAAAATTCCTGCATCATTTACGCACCCTCGTGTCATTCCAAACCTGTATTACTTTTTATCTTCTGAGTAGCATAACAGAAGACATTCTGAATTACGTTAACCACACAACGCTGGCACCCATCGACTTCCATCGTATGGACACAAAACCACTAAGACATTTCTCAAAATATCTTCTTTTGTGGTCCACAGAAAGTCACACAGGTTTGGAATGACATGAGGGTGGATAAATGATGAGGAAAAAGAGTTTGAGGAAAGACTTTGTTAAATATCCCTTTAATGAATCGTTTCTAATATTCATTTAGTGGAGACATTAACAAATTCACTTCTATACACTAATATTTTGCCTGTACCTGCCAAAAAAGTCAATATTGCGCCAAGCAACAAACTGTGAAAACGAACTGGGTTCACCTCGTCAAAACTTTATAACTCACACACAATACAGATTGTGATAAAACTAGAAAAGTACCTTCCTGCATACGTGCTCTTTCTACAGCATGCCTACATTCAGTATTTCTGGATAATTGCATCTCTCCTGAAGGGTGCAAACTGAATCACCCAACCGCTCAATGGAGTTTCTGACGGGGCTAATTATAAGAGTCTTGGGTTTTTAAGAGATGGCACGGTGCCATTAAAGCATGATGGTGCCATTCTGCTCTATCTCCTCTGTTCTCGGTGTGTCTTGACTTTTCGACTGACATTTAACAATAGATGCATCAGACAGAAATCAATGTTCCGTCCTTCCATTTGAGCAGATATTGTTATGCAAATAACAGGACCGGATTCTCGTAACCGTTCTCTGCCAACGCGGCCGGTGAGCGGAATCGGCCCTCTGCGTTTTAAAAATGAGAACATGCTATGAATACTAATTGCTAATTAAACATGCGAGGAAAACGTCAACGATTTTACAATTTCAGCGCAGAGGAATTTTTACTGACGAGTTTGTGTTCAGGTACACGCAGAAACAGACAGGCGCGCTTGTGCGTTCCGCCGTCCCTTCTTCGTTTTGATCTCATTAAAACAGAGACACGATTGAGAGCTCATTTATCCAGACACACAAGCGAGCTGGTAGGGGAATACACGGCTGTGTTAATTGTTATACTCATCAGGGTGCGTCGTTTCTAATCCAAAGAGGAAACAGCAGTGTTACAAACGGGGTTTTTCCCCGGCGCTCTGCAGGGGCTGTTTCAAACACTCACCAGGAGCATCTGTGGTTGTGGGTTGGGTAATGACTTCTCTGTTTTTCCCAGTGTTCTCAGAGTGTGCTGGAACTCAGCTGCCAGCCATTTAGTCTTATCAAGACCCATAGAGCCAATGCTGGAAAACTGACCAATCACGGGCCACTTCTCTTCGTTCTCAATGGGCCGCGTGTGTTCGCCTAGCAGCTGTGAGGAACAGAAAAGGTGGTGTTTATGTGAGTGTATAGTTCTCATGTAGCTTACTGGTTTTCAACAGGTTTTGCTTCAAACATTGTGACAACCTAATACGCTACCCGAATTGTTTAGTGTTCAAAAGTGCACAAACACGTTTGTAAAATCAATCAATAATATAATCAATAAAACATGTTTATGGGTTTTGCAGATGTCACACTAACTGTCTGTGTTAGCCGATACCAAATCTGGCTACGTTCTACCAAAAAACAATTATTAAAAATGCAAATCCACCTTTGACATCCACAGCAAAAGAAATGTGAAGTGCTTCGGCCATTTGAAAGCCTAATTGTTTTTACTTTTATTATAGAGCGATACACAATCACATTTTTTTTGCATTTACATCTATTTTTTATAATTCTGCTCAATGCGATTCCGCCCTTCTTATTTAACAAACGGCTCTTTGATATCACAGTTCAACGTGACTCTCTTTAAGCGAAGAAATGAATTTCTCCCGCTACAGTTTCTGATTGTTGCCAAGACCAATCCGACACCTCCTCACGCTACCTGTGTGATCTGAATTCCCTTCATAAATAAAGACGCGGAGTGAAAACCTCTGAGGCGTTGCACACGGCTTTTCATGAGCTTCAATCATTCTACAGTCAGGAGAAAAGAGAAACTAGCATCACCTCAGGAAAACACACGCACTCGTTTTTATGCCTTATGGGGACTTTCCATAGACATAATGACTTTTATACCGTACATTGTATCCCCTTACCCTCACCCTAACCCTCACGAAAACCTTTCTGCTTTTTACATTTAAAAAAACAATTCATTTTATTAAGTTTCAAATTGTTTCATAATCGGTTTCCCTCATGGGGACCGCTGGCTTGTCCCCACAATGTAGGTGTGTGTGACTTTTACCATCCTCGTGGGGACATGTGGTCCCCACAGTGGTAGAAAAACAAGCACACACAGTTGGCATGTGGTTTATGAGGACTCTCCATACACAAAGTGTATATTCTATCCCCTAAACCTACCCCTCACAGAAAAACCTTAACAAACATTTAACAAAAAAGTTAACAAACATTTAGCATGTTTTTTTTAAAAGATTTGGTTTATGAGGACACATAAACCATGTTTACATTGTTATACACATGTCATTATACACGTTCGTGTCCTTGTAAACCACATATTCAAACCCACACACACAAACATGTTGGGTTCTGATGTTTTATGGGTAGATTCTAGAGACATAATGGTTTTTATACAAACTGTATATTCTATCCCCCACCACTACTGTGAAGCCTCACAGAAAACTTTAGATTTTCAAAATACATGATCCTGTATGATTTATAAGCTAAAAACAGTCCGCATGAAATCAAAATGTACTGGTTTTACTGCACTTGTTGGGACATTTGGATGTAGTCCATACACACACACGCATGCACGCACACACACTACCTTTCGCAACCTTAGATGGCCCCATTTTTCCATGGCAGGCCCTTGATATCTTCCTGGAGTAGAACCAATGAGATACACACTATACAGGAAATAAACATAAAAAACAAAGACTATTAAAGCAAGAAACATACATGAGCCAAACTGTATATTGTATTTTGTTTCTCAGTCTACATGTCAAGCATATTGCCACTTCCTGTCTAAGTGGGCAGTTCTTAGCTTTGTACTGTGGATCAGGGTAAGCCACGCCTCCTCCAATACACAAAAACGCATGCATTGTTTGGTGGGACATCCTATCATTGCGTTCAGACCAAATACAACAATCGGACGAACATTTTTTATATCAAAATATATTTACACCACTTACTGCTATCAGGAAATGATTTCAACCAGCATAACTCAGCATGTCTCTGGAATGATTGGCTGCCTATAAATGCTGTTAGTCAAAGGTCTGGTTACATCATCACTTGTTTACACCGATGAATTTTCATGACCTTTCCAGTCACTCTGAATGAGAATGTTTTAGAAATCATATTACAGAGATTTTGCGGGTCGATTTCCATTTGTAAGTCAGGTACAAATGTTCTGAATTAATGAATTTAAACGTATTCGTGTGCAAATGACAACCAGGAGACAGACTGATGGTATTATGGCTGACTTATGCAGGCCAACACACAGCGGAGCAAAATTAGAAATATTGTTATTCGCTACAGGAATGTCCATATTTTTTTTCTGCGACTAACATTTAACCCATTTCCGGGTCAGGAAGTCGCAATTTTAAAATTCGGTGAAGCTTTCAGGCTTTGAACATCATGCTATGTTACCCTAAATTTGACTGGATCTCTCACCGTGTTTCTGAGAGATCATGCTGTTTGATGCGCTCCATCCACTCGGTGAGTTCTGGAGCGCGGTACGCCTCCAGGTATTCCAGCAGGTCTCTTTTAAAGTTGGTTGGAGACTCCCCCACTGTTTCCGGACTTCCCTCCGGTAACCTGGGGTACAGTGGACTCACCCACATCCTGTGAAAGAGATAGCAGCATTTAGTACTAAAGAGCTAAGAAGAGCTAATGAACAGGGCGTGAATTATCAAAACATTCCGTGACTGGATCATGTTTGACATTCTGCAGCCATTTATAAGGTCACTGCTCATGTATAAATATGGATTCATGGATTGTATGGTATAATTCAAGCTAGGGCCGCACAATATGTGGAAATATTGTAAATCTGCGTAATGTAATGGTTTGCAAAAACTAAATGATTTTAATATTTCATAAAGCTATGTCAGCTTTAGGTTCATGCAGATGCAGAGAGACTTCAATCTTCAATCAGGAGTTGTAGTAAACAATGTGAAGCATGTATGTTGGTTATTTAATTTCTGTTTTTAAATCTATTAAAATTTAATTGTATGTTTATAATCGATTATACAAATTTACAGCATTATCATTACCAGGCTAACACATTTCTCTTTAATATCGCGCAGCCCTAATTCAAGCCTTGTTTCGCTTGACGATCAATGGCTTGAGAACGTTCGAAGACTTCTTAAAGGGACAGTTCATCTATAATTATAAAAATAACAATATCTTTTCCTCTAGAGCATGAACAGGAGAAAATTCACACTCCTCTTATCCATTCACTGATAGATCATAGCGGTTATATGGAAAATATCAGAATTTTCCTTTTGTGTTCCATGGAGATAAAAATAGGGTACAGGTTTTAAATGTAATGAAATGTCAATTGCTTTTTGAATACCGTCAACAAAATGTCTTTGAAACCTGACAGGAATTACCAAAATAGATGTTTTGAGAAATAACAGTATACTCATGAATGGTGTGGCATGAATCACACAGTAAATAAAGCAAAAAATATAAAAATATACTGCCTGTGTAGTGTATCATTTCTGTGCTACGAACAAAAATGGCAAAAATAAGCAGCTATCAAGCAAGATTTTCCATTGATTGCCCAAGAGAGAAAGCCCGCCCCCAAACTCACAGCATCGTTTAAGACGATGTTACTGTGTCAGGCTGAGGAGAGACCTCAAACAAACAGAGTCACGCTTTGAAAACATCAGCGTTTATATTTTCCTTGAAGGCAGCTTACTGTAGTGATTGCTTACAGTTGCCTCTGCATTTTAAGGACAGAAGACCTTTAACATCAAAACATTAACACACGGCACCTTAAGGAGACCTCAAGGATAGCAATGAATTACAAATCCTAAATGAATGCTCGCAGACATATTCAACATGCACAACAGGTCTGAAAACGTCAGAACGATGATATAAAATGTAGTCAGTGTTAAGTGTCGCGGATGTAAAACTCAAGGTTTTTGCATTCTAAGAGTGGATGAGGGCGCATGTAAACGCGGATAAGATGTCGGTGTGCTAGACGCTTCTTTGAGAAATGCAATAACGACTGACTGGAGAAATGCGAGACTTCTTTTGATAGATAAGTTGCAGCACAGTTGTAGGTTCTGTGAGGAAAAAAAACATGTGGATTCAGACTGGAGTCATTACAATAAAGACAGAAAAGCCCCTCGGACTCAGGAGGAAGAGATCATTGCGTGTGTAAACAGCAATAAGTCTACGGCTTGGGTGGCAATATGGAAGGTATAACTGAGATAATACACAACACACCGGGCTTGTGCTCATACTCAACACTGGTTTAAAGATGAGGAACGCAACGTTAATACACGTAAACGGCTTTAGAACTCATTTAGAATGCATACTGCATAACAGTCCAGAAATATCCCGGATGTTCTAAAAGCTGAAAAAAAAAACATGGACGTTTAGAAGCTTTGGAACTGTTTGTGACTTAAGAGGTTGTTATCTCTCTCTCTCTCTCTCTAGACCATTCAAGAGAACAAATGCTTCAGGACTAGACTAGCTACTACTTTGAAGTTACAAAGTTAAAGCAGTGGGATGACATACTATATAGCGGACATTTACTATATCAATGAGGGCACGGTTCAGTCCATCAAAACTGCAACTGTGATGAAATGATGGTTTATTTTACTATAGCACTCTGCTATACCCAGAGACCTCAGAAAAGTTATTAAATGACCAATACATTATTTGGCAGATATGAACCAATACAGACGACGCAGCGCACAGCATCCAAAACTAGATTCACAATGACAATTTCAGCTACAACCAGAGAAAATCTGCAAATCTGTGCAATCGTGAAATTCAGCATCCAGGATCTAGTCCTGGATGTTCCTTCCGAAATTACAGAGAGAGGTAGCAACAAGATCGGGAAATGTTGCATGCTGGATTCAAACTGACCTTGCCTGTGTGAGAACCACAGCTCAATGTCTCACAGCACATGCAGTAATTACTTCTGTAATTACTTCTTGCTTTTAATGCCCTGTTATGCAATGAACCAGCTGACAGCTAAACTAGCGGCGCGGGTTAAATAGATGTCCTAATATACCGTGATAAACTGTATGAACAGGTATAAAGCAGAGGGTTTAAATATTCAGGTCTCAATTTACCGACTTAATTTTCTTCGTACTAATCTACAGCTTAATGCGAGTAATAACCTAACCACCAGTCTAACCTATGACTCTGCATTTTGTCTAATGGACGAAACGTTTAATGGAATTCTGCTCCATATACACTGTAAATAAAACCTAACCCTCTAACATCGGAAAGCAATTGTTAATTCATCAGCAATCACACTGACCTGCCTGGCAGCTCTATCTTCAGCTGGCATGACTATGACATTACAAAGAACAATTTTAATAAAGGCACTTTTTAAAAAAAACATTGCTACAATTAAGTAATTATTTTGTGTAGCTAATTTATAGCCATTTCAGGTTAAAGAGCAGCCTATGACAGCATATAATTGGTTTATTCCGATTTGCAACGCTCAACACTCTATTTAGACTAGATCGGCTTAATTTCAATTTACTCTAAGTGTCGGCTCTGTGTTGTCATAGCAACAGACAAACGTGTCCTTAAGACAAGCAAATGCACGGCTTTCACTTCGGATATGAAATGACAGTTGTCGCACTCCGAATAAACGAGCGACTTCAAAAGAGGGCACAACATAAAAACAAAGTAAAGAGCCCATTTCTAAATTGAGCGCATCGTCGTGTATAATGTCTCCGTCACTTCGCATTACGATTCTCTCTCTGTGAGAGCATGTGTGTCCAGCCCCTCCCACTCCACATGTAGTTTGGAACACCCTACCCCTGTGTCTTCTGGTACCAATCGGCTCGGATGAGGTTCGAGGTAAGAATGATGACTCTGAATCCCTCCTCGTACCACAGCAGCATCATTTTCCTGCAAAGAATAACGGTGTCTTTAAAACAGCTAATCTTACACAGTCACATTCATTTAATAACCCCTTTCTGAATGTGTGACCTCTACCCAGCATGATACATTACATGTACACACTGGGGCACATTAAACAATCCTGTAACAAAGTGGCATAATTACCCCGCGTAACAACGTTTGCTTTCTCTAAAAGCAAGTCTTTTGATCTCAAGCAGTACAAAAGACGCTACTGCACATAGACATGAATATGTATTCCACTTTGTATTCATTATAAAAAGTGTGGCATGTATGGAAATACAAAATCTATTTTATGCAATATATTTATAATTGCACTGTAAATAAAGAGAAAGCTCTCTATTTGGTTCAGATTTAGAACTAATTTCAAGGTATATTAGAGCGCGAAGGCCTAGCAAATATGTTTGGAAAAGATTAAACCGCTGATCATTTTGTTCTTTTAGGTTAGTTAATTTTTTTTCTTCAAATTAATATCTAATAACACATGCTATTTGATTTGGTCCTCTGGAGTCAAAAACGCTGTATCCCGTTACGCCTGTTTCTATTTTCCACCGATGAATAAAACATGAAACATTCGTTGGAGAGAAAACAGTACTTCAGGAATACATCACATTAAAATTCAATACTGCTCCTGTTTAACATCTAATTTTAACTCATCACAACACACGCTCAGCTGATAATCTGCACATCCGTGTGAATTGCGCGGGGGTAACGCTCTCTTGAGGGGCTTGAGTACTGCATGCTCTCTGCATTATGACTGCTCATAAGAGAAACCTGATTATGCTATAAATGAAGATTAATGAAGATGAAATATATTATGTCGCCACACAGAAAGCTGCCGTGTAATGATTACGAACAAGGTACAAATTCATCGGTTTACATATGCAATGTGTTTTCCGGGATTCTTACATGATTGCTACTCAATTTTAATTACATTACATTAATTAAATTTCCCACAATTCATTTCAGGTTATTAAAGAGAAAGGCCAGACACTCACGTATGATGTGTGCCAAACGCGATGTCCAGTTTGGCCTGTCAAAAGCAAAATAAAGTCAAATTAAACATCGCACATTTAGTATTGCATTTTAAACTTAATGACATGTTGTAATAAACCAAGAAGTCAACGACTTTTTAATCCTGTAATCTGACACAGTTACAGAGAAGCATAAAATCTTTACTGGGCCTCAGACAACCATAAAGTTTCATGCTTCCCTCTGGTGGTATAAATAGCTTATTGCAACAGTTTTGGTGATAAAACTGTGAACCATTATCCAAAGAGCTAGAGACCCGTATAAAACACCGAACCTGGCAGAAACGAATGTGTGGATACGGTTTGGCTTGCTCAATTAATCGCGCCTTGGCCTCTCTCTTGTCTCCGTGAACGACTGTGACAGGTTTGTCCCTTTAAAACAAGGAGAAACAGGAAAGCATCTCAGTATTGCTTTGCTCAGCCAAATGATCAATAGCTATTCCAGTGACACACACACAGAATGCATTTAGTCTTGTAATGCCTATGATCTGGTACGGGTGAGAAGCTGTTTACCTAAATTCAGGAGGATACTGCTCCACCATCCACGGAATGTCAAAGCAGTAATTAAACTACAGAAGAAAAATTGTCATAAGTATAAAAACAGCTAGCGGCCTTTTCCCAAACACACTCTGTAACTGCTCATACAATACCTGCGCGGACTGTTTCAGTGTCCCAAACATAGGAGAAAGTATCTCTGATTACAGAAAAACAACAGATAGGAGATTATTGTTGTTTCTATATTGTTTTTTTGTGTATTGTTTTTCTACAATGATTAGACAGAGATTCAAATACCTTTGATATGCAGCGCTCCAGTGTTAAACTGCTTCGGCACGCCAGTGACTTTGTTTAAATAAAAGCGGTACGTGTCATTCATGGATAATAAGCTGTTTTCAAAGAAGTCCTCAGGCTCTTCTTTATAATAACCGGTACCGTGGGGGCTCGGGGGGCGCTTGTTTTCCGTTTTTTTCCTCTTAGGGCTTACGTTCATTTGCTTGGGTTCATCTTTTGGGACAGATGGTGGCGCTTCATCGTCGTCGCTGCTGGAGAGATTCCAGCCGCCCTCGTCTGCGTCTCTCTTTCTCTTCACAGCAGGCGAGACATCGCTTGTATACCTCACGGGGTTTGTTTGGTTCACATGTGCTGCTTTTCTAGCTTCAGACCCTATGGAGGGAGCAGACGGTTCTTTGACATTTAGGGTTCTTTCCTCGGCTTTCTCATTTGGACTCTGCTTGGGTTCCTGTTTAACAAAGGTGGTGTTTATATTTGGTTTGCTTTCTGAATCAGGTTTAATTCTCGGTGTAAATGAATCTTTTTGAGGGGTTGGGGGTATGACGTTGTCCTCGTCTTCGCTATCTGATATACTCCACCTGCCGTGTTGACTCTCCTGGGACATGTTTGCTTCAGCTGTGGGTCACAAACAGCATATTTGTCCCCTTCAAGTTACAATACAGATTTAAAACAACAGAATTACAGGCAACTGTCACGAGCTGTCATCTTCGTTATAACATTATAACACCACGTTATAATGCATACATTCCTAATATATAAATGCATTGAAAATAAGGTTTTATTGCACAGACTGATGGGAAGATTTAACTGCACTCTCTGCATAACGTGAACAGCTGACACATGCCAGAACCACAATGCAATTCGATGTAAAGGTAAACTTACAGGCGTGACGAAACGTACAGGATAGTGAACAAAAACGCTACACATACACAAGACGCTGAACGCTGCATACGTATAGTTACAACGCTGCTAAAACCTCGTCCATGGAGACTTGAATGGAAATGAATAAGAACCCACAAAAGTTGTTTGTGTTTTGATTCTTCTTGAAAGCACGACTCTCGTGCTACACATTTGTAGAAACAGCGCCAAAACGCTACAACACTCATCAAAATAAAAGTCTGGGTGACTGATCGGCTTGCTTTGGACTATAGGGTATACGTGGTCCCATTGTGGGGTTTCCATAAGGGTAAATATGTATTTATTAATATAAATATTAATATAATTCGGTCGTCATCTTCTGAATGATTCAGTTTTGAAACCTTTAATACAACATTCTAACAAAAATGTTTAAATTTTAAAATGTTAAAACGGGGGAATTATTATATATTATATAATATTTATAAAAATTAATAATTATTATTAATTACCTAAATAATTATTATGTTGCTCTTTACGCACATTACTTGGCGTTCATGAAAGACTTTTGTGTTAAAATTACTTGACTGTTTTTCCTGGTTTAGTCACATGTCTCTAGTATCCAATCAGCCTCTCTGGTGCTGCGTGCCTTTTTGAAGCGCTCTGCAGCGACAGCCAATGAATCGCGTCGATGCGGTTTCTACGCACACATCCACAACTTTCCAGAAGCTTTCGGATATTAATATCACGCTTGTCGAAGTGAAATCTTCACCGTTGCCAGAATGACAAGCTTGAGAATAGAGAGGAAAATGGACGATGCCGAGAGGAAAAAAATTGAGACGGTAAGCCTGATTGATGCCCAAGAAATTATTAGTTTATGAAGCTTGTTAATTGATCTGAGATTGTACAGGTGCTGGTGTGGTTGTTGAGATGCGATGCCATGCAATATTATGTTTTTGAAGTTTTAAAGAACTGTCGTTAACCAAAGAAAATACATACGGTTTACTACATGGCTAACGTAGTCTAAAACGTTAAAAGACATGGATTAAAGTGAACCATAAAATGATACTACGGTAGATGTCCGTGGAAAAGAAGAAGCTGAATTTTGTTTGCATTATTAATTGAAGTATGTAATGTATATTCTTGGTCGTAGTTTATGAGGGGAAAAAAAGTTGGGTCGCCCGAACAGGGACTTGAACCCTGGACCCTCAGATTAAAAGTCTGATGCTCTACCGACTGAGCTATCCGGGCTTCGAAAACCTCCTTGAAATGACACAATGTAAAACACGAGGTTACAAGTTTAAGGCGTGCGTTTTTGATGACAGGTTCATGTTACCATGACCGCGTACTTGATTGTTCAATGACCATAATCTAGTTTTATTATATTGTTTTATGTATTATTATGTTGTTATGTTTGAGAATACTTAAAATTCGCCATTTGCGTGTATTGGTACACGTAACTGCCCAGCTTACAACTTTACGTTGTAAGAACGTTTCTCTAACGTGTTCATTAAGTTACATAACGTTTAACAACGTTAAAAAGTGTTATTTTGAAAGTTCTAGGAGCATTAAAAACGTCCAGCTTTTAGACGTTGCATTAACGTTGTTAAGTACTTAAGAGCAATGGACATAAATTATGTGATATATTACGTTAATACACTACGGTGTCTCTTTGTTTACAGATCGTTGTCAGATTAAACCGCTAAAACTTTTATTTACTGTTGCAGTAACGTTATGATTTTTGATTGCGTCTCTGAATGTAATTTCATGTTTTGTTCTTTAGGCGTTTCATCAGTCTGATATGGGTAGGAAAGGTTATTTGTCGCGAGAAGATCTAAAGATAGCAGTGGTCATGTTATTTGGATATAAACCATCAAAGGTAAATATGAAGCACGTAAATATTCAGAGCCACTTTTCTGAAATATGCCCATAAAATACACGTACTTTTTATACAACGTACAGCCACACAGTAATATACGTAATAATATATAACAAGTGCATTTCTTTATAGCTTGATTTCATATTTTAAATCATTTTATGACCCGAAGAGTTCTCTGCTTTGTTTTAAAATAACTAAAAGAAAAAAACTTGTATAAATTGGTTTGCAGCGATGACGTTTCAACACGATATGCGCATGCGTATTGATTTGCAGCCTTTAAAACGTCAGTTATGAAAACCGACTAAACGCTCTTTATGTTGCACGAAAGCTGTCGAATAACCTTTATCAAACACTCTTACCTTTATAGAAACAATATCTGAAATGTATTGTGTTTATTTATTGTATGTTGCTATAGGGTTAATTTTAGGGCTACCGACTGACAATATATGCTTTATGAATTACTTTCTGCATTTTATTCAGAAATAAAATGTAAACGTAACTGTTAACTGTGAATGTATTTGACTGTAGCAATTTAACGCACACAATCCTATATCATTCATAGCCTTGGGGGATAATCAATCCAATAGATACAAAACAACTTTTCTTTAAGCCCAAGAGTTATGTTTTAAATGCCTGCCGTCTTGTATTTATATATTCTGAGTAATTTTGTGTTTTCTCTTGCAGTCAGAGACAAATATTATGATGGAATATGGCTCTGTTAAAGACTGCCCAGGTAAATCTCATTGCTATTTTTTATTAAATCACAGTTTGCTTTAAGTTTGTAGACGGCTCACTTTTTCAAACATTTTGGCAATAAAATAAAACCTACATAGCATTTTATTTAAGAGTTTCTCAGGGCTTCAATATCAATGTGTAAAATCTATTGCACATAAATCATTTAAATTATCCAGTGGGTCATGTCACAAACAGTTAGGCTTTAACATAATTTACACAGCGTTTAGTGCATCGTATGTCCATATGTGGTTTATACCAATTGCTTAAAATCTCCCACCTATTCCAATGCTGTTCATTTCAGTGCTGTGGGATCCACCTTCAGCAGACGCTCAGCCCACACCAATTTCACTCCAGATCCTTTTTGTCTATGTGTGAAACCAAATTGTATACCGCTCATGCGAAGTGAAAGGAAAAGGAGCTTGACTTAGATGCTGTGTAATCTTTTAACACATTGCCAGTAATGAAATCCCGTCAAACAACGGTGAATAAAGCTGTGAAGCGCGTACAGAAATTTCACAGGCCCTTTTGACAGACAGAAACGCCGAGGAAAACGAAGGGATTGCCTGTGCGGTATTTTGAGACGTTAAACGGTTGAAGACTTAGATTAGTAAGTAATTTGTTACTTGTTTTATCCCACAAGCAAATTGCTTTTGTATGCTGCCCGGTGGGAATGCACAAGATAATCTAGTTAAAGAGCCATTCTTTGTGCAATGAAATATTCCACCATTATGTTTTGCTCAGAGCAAATGGTGAATTAAATTGCCCCTCTTTTGAATTTCATGTGATTACTAAATTAGTGATGGTTGGGCAGAGAGGGCTGCTGGTGGTAACGTGGGAGGCTTGACTAGACCGGGTATCGAAACGCTTTGGCAGACTCATTGCTCAGAAAAGGGCCACTCAGGGCTTCGGCGCTACACTCTGCTTACAATGCTACTGCTATTTGTGTCGCCCACTCACCCTCTCGCCTCTGCCCTTTCCTTTATCTCATGCTCTTTCGTGTCTTTTCAGTAGTGAAAGAAGCAAGAAACGGTCACACAGCAAGATATCCCACTAATTGCGGTTTCATTGGGGCTGTGTATATTTACTGTGTTTAAGTGCTGGATTCTATGACATTTCGGTAAACAGAAAGACCAGCCCTCGCAAAGAATACAGAGGAACACTCAGATAATGTCAAGTCCTTATTTTAAACTGCAAATGTAAACCTTGGTTTTCCATGCAGGAACTATTTAGCTATGATGGCCCTTGATTTGAAAATCTCAACCCACAGAATCCTACAGAAGCCCAAACAAGTGCTTGATGAGCTGGATTGGGGCAGCTGATCTGAAGTTTTAAAAGGTTTTTTTTTCCCAAAAAAACATTTTTATGTTTTTACACGTTTTTATGCAACATATATTGAACATCCATAAAATGTTTTGTATTTAAACGTATTCTGGCTTTCAGCCTGTGCTGCAATAGCTCAGAGATGGTCCAGAATCATACGGCAGGTGCACATCACACCAGAGTTGTGCGTGATTTTAAAGAGGAGCTCTAGGCGGATATACCGTTACACGTTTAGTGTGTGTGTGTGTCTGTGTGTTAAATAAAGCAGCGGCCCATTCTGCTGAATGAGTCACGCAGGAGAAAGGAGAAATAAAGAGGATTTATAAGAAGGGAGAGGGCGGGGTAGACAGAGGAGAGGAGAGAAACAGATAGGTAGTTATGAATGTAGAGTGGCCAAGTTAAAAGCTGAGGTCTCACTGGTGGATTCTGTATCTATAAGAGCGAGAGAGAGAGAGAGAGAGAGAGAGAGAAAGAGAGGTTTTAAAGAGGCCTACATCCCAGCTAACGGAACATTTGCCAACGTTCTCTAAAAGTTATCCAAAAGTTATTAAAAAGTTCTTGTGGTAATGTTAGTAGAACCTGTTTTAAAAACAATCTGGAATATACGTGAGGCTGTGTGTTTGATGTGTCTTTAGGAGTTAGCGAGAGAGAGAGCGAGCGAGAGAAAGAGAGAGAGCGAGATACAGAGAGCGAGAGAGCGAGATATAGAGCGAGAGAGTTTTATATGTTGAGGATAATATAAGGGTAATCGGCAAACTGGCTGATTGTGTGTGCTGTGCATCTATAAAAATAAATGACAGTTTAAGTCAAATATGAATTTAATACACGTTCATGTCTACGTGATCATAACTGAGGCAGCCATCTCTTTTGTTCTGCCTTAAAATCTCTGTAGGCCAAGGTTGTCCTACTTCTCTCAAAGTTTGGTAGCACAGTAGCAATTCTTATTATTAGTGGTAGCAGCTAACTAGCATTGCAGAAAAACAACAACACCATAGCAACACCCTGGCAATCACCCAGAACATGTTTACATTGCATTCACACTTATGTATTTAGCAGTCACTTACATCCAAAGCGGATTAGGAATACAGCATGAGCAGATGTAGGCAGTAACACAAGAAGCACTGAAATACAAAGATTCTCCTTGTACCTTATACCAGACGGCATTGTGTCGGCATGTTTTGCAGGGGCAAGTGCCACTGACTTGCCGTGCTGGAAAAAGTAAATGCCGGTCTAAAAAAAAGGGAGTGTTTTAGAAAGGAATCCATTTTGTTTTGGTAATGCGCTTTCATCACTGTTCTGTTAGGCGTGAGGTTCCCAGCGGATGTTTAACCGTGTGTGTTCTGGCATGGATCAAAGTGTAATGGAGCCATCAGGCCTGTTTCTGGATCTCTTAATTAATTTGTGCCTGTCCCAAAAGAGATTTATCCCCCAGTTCCTTAGCCATCACTGTCATCGAGGCCCACCCGGACCATCCTGCTAAACCCCCTCTGTATGTTTGCTATTTCCACGAGAACGTCGTCAAGAACTCCCCAGCCTACCTTTTTCATCTCAATAACAGCACTCAGAGAAAAAATGACTACCCTGCAGGCAAGAGGGAAAGATAAAACTCCTTTAAACACAGCGCTTCAGACGACTGCCATGCAAAGGCAGAGTACGCACTTCAGAGGAGAGCTTTGTAATAAACCCTGAATACTTTCTCTCTCTCTCTCTCTCTCTCTCCCTCTCTCTCTCTCCCTCTCTCATAGGGGTCCCACTGAACCAGTTTATGTCTCTCATGGGGAGAAAAAGGTCAGCCGAAGATTCGTATGAGAAGAAGAGGCAGATCTTCAGCGCATTTGATGTACACTGTATGTTCCTCCTCTCTGCCTCTCTGTGCTGTGTATGTTTAACACATTTACCTCAAAGCTTCAGTGTTAAAGCTAAATCTGAAGTCTGAGACCGGTCATTGCTTTCTATGACAGACTTCATGACTCTTATTTTGTGTGGCTGTTGAAGTACACGATCTAGAGAACCAGTTTAAACACTTCTGTGCTTCTTTCATATGTTCTTATTGAAACAGAGGTATGTGCATGTGGCATTCGGTTTGGTTGTGATATCCAGTACAACAATAAGCAGGTGTATTATAACCCTTGTAATAGGATTGTATCGTGGAAAAGACGTTTTCATGTTTTGTCAGTAGAGGGCGCCATGTGCCCTGTTTTTCGGTAAGTTTTGATAACGTGCCATGGACACACTCCCTGATCGCTGTGTTTATCTCCAGACTTTATGGGCAAAACAAACCCTAGTTTTTTGTGTCTTATTTATTCACTTTTTGTAATTAGGCACGGGTTGTGTGTGTATGCACATATCTTGAGCTGAAAGATTATTCCTAAAGGGACAGTTCTCCCAAAAAGGAAGATTTTCCATTTACTCGTCCTCATGTCATTCCAAACCTGGATGACTTTATCTTCCATGGAACACAAAGGAAGATATTTTGAGAAATGTTTCCGTGGTTTTTGTGCCCATACAATGAAAGTCAATGAATGCCACTGTTGTTAAGTTACCGACGTATATCGAATATCTTCTTTTGTGTTCCTCAGAAGCAAAACAGGTTTGGTATGACGTGAGGGTGAGTAAAAGATGAAAAAATTCTTATTTTTGAGTGAACTGTCCCTTTAAGTGTTCTTTTGTTCTTTAAAAATGCCTCTTCTATAGTCTCTGTTTCCGAAGTACCTTTCTGTTCCCAGTGATGTCATTCTGTGACACGAATAGCACCCATACTCAGTGGCTGTGTACACAGTTAAATGGGTCTCATGGTCTCTGTGGATTGTTCCGCCCCCCCTGGACTGTTTGTAGGAGGCAAACGTATAATTAACTAATTAATTTTGTTACAGAAATAATTGAAGGGAGTATGTTAGAAGTGACCACAGGAGAAGGACAGAAGTTAACCCTGGTTGATCATACTCACAATGGCCAGGGGATCTTGTTTCATTAACCTCGTCGACCCGTTATTAAACAGTATTTTTAAAGCAGAACATTTCTACATGTGAAGTCCACCTCTTTTTCAGATGTTGAATAGATGTTGTATCGCCCGAAGCTTCTCTCGTTCACCTTCTCTATATCTTCCTTGCATCTCATTGGCTTTGAAATATCTCAGACTTCCTGTGAGCTTCTAATCGGTCTTTGTAGCGTTTACATTCTCCCAAGACCTAAAATAGTCTGTAGCAATTTTAAAAGTACCAGCCGTTTAAAAACTACAGTTGCCTTTTAATTAGAATTGTGAATGTTAATGAACCATCAAATTCATCTCCAGGACCAAATTGCTGTAAGCGAGTTCACTCAACCCTTGTTTGAATTCTGAGCGACCTGAAAATTAGCTAATTTTAGAAAAGAGATTGGAAGACCGATTCGGACTTCAGTATAAATTAACAGTGTGAAGCTATGAAAATAAACCTACATTTCAAATTTTAAGAAAATGTGCTTTCCTTTACGCAGGTGGAAGCTTAAAGACTGCGTAAACGGAAGTTGCAACCGACTTCAGTGTTGTGAGGTAATTCAAAGAGAAGTTTAGGAATGGAGGACGTGCCTTGTTTATTTCCACTGGGAATTAATTGGGTCTAGATAAGTTGGGGTTCCAAAGCTTGCAGCAAGCTACTGTTGAAGGGGAGGGGTTAATGGCTCTGACTCCACCCAAATTGTCACACTGACATCATCAGAGAAGGTTTTTAGAAAACCTAAAAAATAATGACGTGCGTGGATATATCACTTAAAATAAACACTGCTGTGTTCCATATAAAAAGTGAGAACAGTATACTTTTTGAGAACACTCATACGATTTCGTGGTGACTTGAAATGGCAACTGCTAGGCAGGTGTTTTTCAGCAGAGCTTACATGCTAGCAAAGTGTCTTAATAATTCCAACAGTTCTCAGATTGATTGTCTTTGTTCCTCTGCCAGCTAAGCTTTAACTCTATGTCCGGGCTTTCTCTGCCTGTTGTCTCTGTCAGCCTGCCAACAGCAGCAAGTCCTTCCCAATCTGCTTCTGAACAGTCGCGCAGGATGAGATGTTTGACTGTTTTATCTGCACCGTCACCCCCCTCCTCATCTTCAATGAGGACACACTGGAAGCGAAAGCGCGCTGAAGTGCGTCACTCTCATTCAGAGCTGAAGTGGCAGCTCGCCGGATGACAGAGCTTGGAAACCCTCGCGTTCTCACCCGGTGTAAATGTGAGCCATGCCCTCTGTCGAGGGATGCTCAGACTTTGACCCAGCGTGTCTCCATCCTTTGTCTTCAAAACATTTTTTGTCGAATGCGTTCAACAGCAAAAAAACAAAACAGTAAAACACCTTTATCAGTTGCGTTAACGTGCCACGGACGCATTTCCCCGCTGAGGGAAATGTTATTGTTTAGACATTATTGGTCCGAAACAAACCTTATTTGGTGTTTTTTGTATTTATTGGTTTTATTTGTTTTGCACGTCTTGACTGAAGGATGAGTCATTATCGCTCTTTAGCTCTTTAAACACTAGAAAATGAAATACAAACAGTTCTTTCTGTCGTCGCTGTTTCTGAAGCACTAGCACCTTTTTGCTATTATTTAGTTTGTAAACACACTTTTTAATTTGCAGCTGTGTATTATTTCCCTGTACTGAGTATCTATGCGCAGGCAGTGTGACTGCGCAGCTGCTCGTCCCTGCGGCTGTGGCTGGGGAGGGCAGCGTTTTGTTACGGTTGGTGGACTGGCGTTGCTTGGTCTGGCATGTTGACATGCATGTCGCAGTGCCCCCCCCCCACCCGCTCAGCTCAGCGCGCTGCTGCGCCTCTCATCAATTCACCAGACACGCTAAACAGATTCCACTCTCAGCTCTGACTTCGCATGTGCGCGCTCTAAACTTCCTCAGGGGAACCATTTCCTGCGAATCAAAGTCCTGTGTGCCAGCCGCTGAGAAGAAGACACAACAAGCTGTTCCTCTGAGCTCTCGCTGGTCCTACTGCTCAAGATCTCAGCCAGAAGTGGTGAGCAAACTACGCCACTGGCACTTTGGTGAGAGGAATGAGTAAAGAAAGCTGATTTTATTCCCTAAAGTCACCATGAAACGGAAGATGCGACTGTCTTCCCCGTGTCGATGCATATCCATGTAAAACAGCTTCTGGAATGTGGGCGGGACTTAGTGTCATCATTTGGGAGGTGATTGGAACTTGGAGGGATGGAAAGTGCCTGGCTATTGGACAGTCAATGCAGTCCTGCCCTGGCGGAGAGACATAAGTCATCAAGATAAGAAATGTTGTTTTGTGAGGAGGTTAATGTTTGTGATTTAAGATCATGAGGACACATGAATAAATAGTAATGACAGGCATAGATAAATCATTTATAATAAACACTGCGAGATTCTTTAAAAAATAAGAATAGTTCATTTTGATTGAATGGTTTTGGACTCTGGTATGCTCCTCTCCTCCGTGTCTCCTCTCATGGAGGTGCCCAGCCCCGCAGAGAGCCATCTTTTGATGTTTTAGATGAGAGTATTTGTCTTATTAACTCTTGCTCTAGGTTTCTCTGTCTGGGCTCTTTCCAGGTCGTGGCTTCTTGAAGCTGGAGGACTTCAAAAGCGCCTTCAAGCGTGTTGCTCCTCACCTTCCGGAGAGAACAGTGCTGGAGGCTTTCCGGTAAGAGTTCAACCCTGCAGCATCCCCACTTCTTCTGCATCATTCACAGCACTGTTTCTCAACCAGGGGCCCCGGGCTCACTCGGGGGCCTCAACAAATTATCAAAGGGATGTAAAGATGACCTAAAGGGATAGTTCACCCAAAAACGAAAATTCTTCCATCATTTACTCACCTCATGTCATTCCAAACCTGCATGACTTTTTATCTTCTGTGGAACTTAAAAGAGAATGTTTTGAGAATTTGAGCAGAAGTCAATGGGAACCACTGCTGTTTGTTTACCAACATACTTCAAAATAGCTTCTTTTGTGTTCCTCACAAAACAGTTCTGCAGGTTTGGAACGACATGACATGAGGGTGAGTAAATGATGGAAGAATTCTCATTTTTGGGCACACTATCCCTGTAAATATTTGAAGACAGATCAGGCATTAAATAAGCTAAAAGAACTAAAAAATGTTAGTGATTGGTTCTTTTTATAAAAAAACATCTTGACAAACAAGTTGAGATTCAGTGATTTGGAGAGTTACGCGTTCTCTGGTCCTCCTCTCTCTCCCCCTGTCTTCTTGATTTCCTTTTCCAGAGCAGATTACAGAGCCAGATGAATGTAATTATGCCGTGAATGTGATGAGTCAGAGAGGGATTTTTGTGCCCAGCGCTCCCACCTCCACCACAGCAGCACTCGCTGTGTTTGGCCATCCAGAAACAGTGGTTACTCAAACCCCTCCAGTATGAGCCGAACCGTTTGATACGGTCCCACGTGACAGCCGCGCGAGGGCCTGAGAGTTTGGAGGCTGGCGGTGTTGAGAGCTGTTTGCTTATTAGGCCTAGAACACTGCACTCCCTGAGGAGTTTCTCAGCCCTCCACAATCCCTTCCACTCCTGTTCAGGCCCCACGTGTCTCCGCGCACCACGTTCTCACAGTCTCGTTCCAGAGCGCTCTGAACAGGTGGGACTCCGAGCCTGCGCGTGCTGCGCGTTCACACCCATTTCAAACAGTTATCACCAGACCCAGAGCTATCGCCGAATCCCAAAGCCAATATGACATTCGACAATCTCCCACTAAGATCTCTGCATTACTTTCCTACTATGACACGTCTAGAGGTTTCGGCTCGTCTCCGCACGTTTATGGTTATACTGACACATTATTATCAGCCTTCTGCTGAGTCTCTCCGCTCTGTTTCTGGTCTTCGACAAGCTGATGTGGTTGCCGTACGCAGCCCTGAGATGGGGGGCAATTCATCTCTTTCAGCCTTTGTTTGAGGGCTCGAGAGCTCGGCTGTACGTCGGAAGATGTGATAGCTGTCTCCTTGTGCCCGTACTTGTGTGCGTTTGGTTGTTTGTTTTTTTTAAGGAGATTTAAGGCTTTGTTTGCTGTGACTCATCCTCTGCAGTCGGGCGACTGCTGCGTGCTGCATCTACTGCCGAGAGCGGCGCGGTTGTCCTGCAAGGCCAGTTAATATACAAACACCCTCGCGCACCACACAAATCCTGATCACTGACAGCAGGGATACGCCGTCCGTTTGACCTCAAGCTCACCTAATGAACTGCGAGTGCATAACCTCAGAACATCCAGTCATCATGTTGCTATGACTGCAGTGACATGCTTGCGCTGCATTGGTGGAGCGACTTATGAGCGCACGAGGCATTGTGTGAGCATTCGCTTTAATTCAGTGTTGCAGTCGTGTCGGATCTGATGTGAACACACTTAAGGGCTTTTGAGAGAGATAAGATATAGAAGTTCTTATAAAATGTTCTTTACAATGCCATAGAACAACCATAGAACATTCTTGGCGGTGTGATGCCATACAGAACCATGTCTGTAGAACTTTTGTGTTTCATAAAAGGTTCTTTGTAGAGGATAAAGATTGTTTAGACTATGAAATAGTAAGAAAGATAAGATTCTTTTAAGAACCAAAAATGGTTCTTCTATGGAATTGCTGTAAGGAATCTTTTTTAAAAAAGTGTAGCGTTGAAACCTTTTGAAATATTTATTTTATACAGCGCAACTGTTTTGCATTTTAACCAATCACTCCTACCTACTAACCTACTTAACCTTCACCAGTTGCTGTCTATCTACTGCTATGACAAGCCGTGCAGATGTTTAAGTTAACGAAAGCAGAGGAGCACCGGGCTCATATAGAAACACTCTGTGTGTTTGTGTCTTAGCGTGTTGATGCACTCGGGTTCTAGCGTACGCGCAAAGTCATAACCTTCACGCCGCTGTGCCATCTTGTTTTCTCTCCGCCTCCTCCGCTTCTCCTCCGCCCTGTCATCCTGCCACCGCTGACAGAGTGTGGCGGTAAACGGACGGAACGGGAAAATGGAATTCCAGGGAAAAGTGGAGGGAGAGAGAGAGAGCTCACCTTGAATGTCGTGTTTGGAGTTTATCTGCACGCCCAGGGCTGTGTTTAGAAAAGATTATCACAACAAAGTGATAAGCAGGAAAGTCCGCCTGTAGTGTCTCTTTCTGAGGGGTGTACGGGGTCCGTGTGTGTGTGTGTGTGTGTGTGTGTGTGTAGTCAGCTTTGCTTTTCTTTGTACCTTAAATCCGTGTTTGTGTTTCGCCCCCTTTGTGAAGAAAAGAGCAACACCCTTGTCCTGTCCTTTTTGGCATAATTATAGCAGAACAATGGAGCGCCCCGCAGGCTTCAAGCCATTAGCAGACGCGCCGTTGCCTCTTTATGCACTACAGATTGATAGACACGCGGTGCCTTTCTGAATGAATGTTAACGGCGCCATTTCTCCCCGCTGCTTGTTGCCATGGCGACGCGGTACACAGCGCTGGTGCCATCACACCTTGAGCGCCGCTCGCGGTTGTTTTCCCTCTCTCGTCCTGCGCTACTCTCTGCTTTTCTCTCGTGTTGTCGCCGTTTCCAGGGCAACTATCTGCCATCACCTTTCCATAAATACCTGCCGAACACATTCTTGCAGTTCTTGAGTTACAAGAATGCAGCATTTTTTCGCCCTCTCTTATTCACTCTCTCCTCCTCCCCCTCCACATCTCTCTCATTCTCTCATCCGCCGAGGAATCTCAGGTTACTCATTGTTCTCCTCTCTGATGTCCCAGCGTTAGCCTCTTTGTGCTGACAGACTCGTCCTTAGCAATAACTCTGACAGAAAAAAGAAAAAGCGTATTTTTGCCTTCACTGTATATCATTTCATGCTTGTTTTAGTGGAGCTTTTAACAGGTGCATCTGTTGACTGATTTAGTTACAGTTAAACCTAGCCGCTAGTTAACATATTTTTGTAAATATGCAGGAACCCCCTACAAGGCGTTATCCCAGCCGACAGAGAATGTTCTTTGAAAGTTGGCTAACGTTCCTTAAATGTCATCCAAAACATCCTCGCATTAATTTCAGTAGACTTGTACTTTATATATCATGAATGATACATGTTATATATTGCATATATCAAAAACATTATTCTTAAGTTGTTAGTGAAATGTTTTAAAAAGTTACAGAAGTAAAAATGTTTGATTCAAGTTCTTATAACCGAGCAATAACGTTAATACAATCACTAAAAACAATCACATTCAAAACAACGTTTTTGATGCTTAACAGAAACGTTAGAGAAACATTCTTACAACCTTAGCTTTCCTGTAGCTCAGTGGTTAGAGCATGGCGTTAACAACGCCAAGGTCATGGGTTCGATTCCAGGGATTGCACATACTCAATGTATAGTGATCAATGTGTAGTATAATGCAATGTAAGTCGCTTTGGATAAAAGCGTCTGCCAAATGCCTAAATGTAAATGTAAAATGTAAACCTAAAATTGCTAGCTGGGATGCGGGGTTGCTAAGACAGAACTGTTGATGCCGGCAAAACCTCTGGTTTAGGGACAGTCACGCTAGGCTATAAGTGTGCAAAATTATATCGGGTTGCGCAGTGAATATCAGACACAGTGTTGCAGATGTCAAGGGCTTCTATTTGTAGTAGATAAATCACAAAAGACAAACAATAGCAATTTAAAACGCAATCATCTACTCCTGCAACACTGCAAAACATGCAGCGTTTAAGTTTGTATCGTTTGTATCGAGATCAGTGTTTTGATCTTCTATTGGTCACACATCTTCTTGACATTCAGATTTGCAGGTCAGAGTTCGCCAGCTTCACAGCAAGTATAATGCGCTCAATTTGATCGAAGTTCAGATTAATTTGGGGACGGATGTGCTGTATCGAAAACCCAGTGGTGGCATTTATTTTGCGTCTTTGCCCGTATTACTTTCAAACTGAGTAAAACAAAGAACAGTCTGTAGAATAATGAAACCACTTGGGCGCATCAAAGGAAAACGCAGTATCTCCCTCAGCTGCAGCACTTTACTGTAAGCGATGAGTGGCGGTGTACTTGCACCCCCCCAAAAAACGGCGTGTTCTCTGCTTTTGTCTTCAGAGTCTCCTTAATCTGAAATAAAGCCTAATGAAAAAGTGAATTAATTAACATTCTTCAATTAGACTTCTTCACGAGTTTTGCCTTATTATCCAATGAGTGCGTTTTATGTGCCTTTAAAAAAATATTAATGCAAATTAACCCACGATGTGAACGCCTGGGGCAAGAGGTTGTTGCGAGTATCTCTCAGAAACAATGTTGTACCTCTGTTTTTTAAACATGCAACCAAGCTCACAATTTTAGGGGGTAAGAAAGTTTCCCTAACTTTCCATTAAGTACCAAAAATATCCAAAAGTCACGTTTTTTAGATAACGTTTTTTGTATTAACATTACTGCTTGGATATTGAAACGTTATTCAAACGTTTTTAAATTCTGTAAAACGTTCCACCAACTTAGACATAATATTTTCGATATATGATATATAACATTGAAAAAACATTTTACTAAGGTTACTGCAAGAACGTTTGTGATAACTTGGAGAGGAAATGGAGGGAGCATTAGCCAACGTTCTGGGAATGTTTCCTGTTTGCTGGGATGCCGCGGAACCTGTGGTGCCTGTGGTCGCTAATACTGTTCTGGTCTGTTGTAGTCAGAGCTATGGGGCCCAGCCACTAGAATAGAGTCGCCATTCCTTCATGCTATTTTTTCCTCAAGAGTGTGGGAGAGAGAGAGAGAGAGATCGGGGGGGATGGGGAAAAACTCCTACAGATCAGTAGCAAATTAGCCCTGCCTGGTCTCAGCGTGAGTGCATTTACTGTATATTGAGAGTTTGCCCTTTTCCTTTGCCACCATATCAAGGTAATTACATTTCCTTTGTAGCACTTTGAAAGGAGGTTTTGCTGGCCTGGAGTTCCACTGCCCGCCCATGGAAGCACAGAGTGCATAAATCCCTTAAAATAGCTCCTTTTTTCTTCTCTTCCTGCTGATACAATAAGCTTAATGAAGGCACAATAACGCAGCCGTTTCAGCTCCGCGGCTGACGCTCAGAAAGCCGCTAATGGCGAACTGAAAGTGGCTTTCGGAAACGCCATTACTGTTGGCTGAGTGGCGTTATTCCATCGCATGCATAAGTGTACACACACACTCACTCCCACGGCTGTTTGACAGTGCAACGGACCTGATTTCGCGGGAGGTGGAATAGAGTAATCTAATTTCCCCTGATTTCCTTCGTTTCTTTTTCCCTCCCTCATTTTTTTGTCATCGTGTCGAATTAAAATTGCAGAGAGAGGCCATCAGTGTGCACCTCAAATTGAGGGTTATTTTCCTGTCGTTATTGCCGACCTCGTCAGGCATGCACAGATGCAGAACCCCAGCCAACAGGGAAGGTTTTTAGAACGCTGGCTAACGTTCCCTCAAAGTTCTCTCGACGTTATCAAAAGTTCTTTCAGTAACGTTAGCGAATGTTTTTTAACGCTATATATCACCAATGTTAAAAACATTATTCTTAAGTTGTTAGCAGAAAAATGTTACAGACATAAAAGTTTGAATAATGACTTATAACAAAACAATGACATTAATATAATGTTTAAAAAATTGGACATTTTGAACATTCCTAGAACATTCAAAATAACAATTTTAACATTGTTGTTACTTAATGGAAATGTTAGGGAAACGTTCTTACAACCTAAAATTGTTATCGGGGTAGGAGCAAGACTAAAGACAGTTTTTCATTTTTAGAATTTCTCTTTTCATTTTCCTTTGTTGACCCTTTCTCTTTTTGTCTGGGTCTCGGTCTTGTTTTTGAAAGGAGCGAGTCGGTTGAAGGCAGACTCAAAATTCAAGCAGGGT
Source organism: Botia almorhae (assembly GCA_036877575.1). Taxonomy (NCBI): domain Eukaryota; kingdom Metazoa; phylum Chordata; class Actinopteri; order Cypriniformes; family Botiidae; genus Botia; species Botia almorhae. The sequence goes on along the minus strand of JAZGTJ010000404.1, from coordinate 23,582 downwards.
TGCCAGAGGGTAATGCAGTAATCACATTGGTTCCCCTCAGAGTGGGCGAATGGGTGAGGGAAGTGGTGCCCTCTGCTTGTGGCCATTCCCTGAGCCTCTGCGCACTTCTGGCTGCCTTTACAAACCGAGAGAAGCTAAACACACACCCTGTGTAAATGCAGCCTCGTGCAGAAAATCTATTTCTTTTGTGTTGTTTCATTGCTGTCTGTGAGTCGTGCTCTTTTAGCCCATTTTCATATACGTACCGCTTGCCATATAATTCGACAACCATATGTAATTGATTTGTCTGGAAGCCGACGGTTTTGTTTTTGTTTTTCAGTTGTGCTGTCTGCTGCGAAATTATTTAGAGCTTGTCAGTTCATCTGAGATTTCCAACAGAAATGTCTGGGGCTCCTTTTTAACCAATGGCTTTTTACAGAGGGAGGGGGGGGATGGGGATCAGAGTAATTCCACTGGGATCTTTGTACATTGTGTAGTTGCCATGACAATTACATTAGTCTCCATTGGCAATCATCCACCTTGTTGGAATTCTAATGAGGAAGTTTTTTTCCAGCGTGTGCGGCTATCAAGAATCTCATGCCGCAGTGAAAAACGTCGCTCCTCGAAGCGAAAATATAAGTGCCTTTTAAATAGGGCCACAGAGAGAGTCACGGTTTGCCGTCCGAGAGAGATAGCAGCACGCGGCTGGGCTGTGCCCGTTACTTGCTCTCGTGGGTTCTAGGCTAATAAAGATGGATTGATATGTCCATCAGAACCACTAGGAATCTGCTGTCTGGGAAAGCATGAAGCATTGTTCCAGAGACGAGGTAACTTTGCTGGCACTTCCCAAAGATGGATGATAAGTGACTAAAATCGCGATATAAATCTTCCTTTGATCAAAAAAAACCCTGTTGCAAACGAGCGCGCATTTCTGTGTTTACCGCGCTATTGAACGTTACTCATTTCACTTCCAACTGCAGGCATATCCGTTAGCGCTCGTAAGACACTGAATTTCACGCCGTTGATGTGTACCGGTGAGATCGTAATCTGCGAAGTGATTCAAGGAACCTCCGGAGCGCCGAATAAATCAATGAATTAATTAAGGCTATCAAAGAAAATAATCTCCTTTCTATTGAGGGAACGTTTTCATGATGCGCCAATCGCAATATCCATCGAGGTTTATTTTCCGATATAAACGCAAGGTCACCGCGGCCCTTTTTACCGAGACGGACGAGATGTCTGTTCTTTGTCCTGTTTCTTTTGAAATGTCGACACTTATTACTTTTGTTTCCTAATGTCATGTGATATACATTTGACTAGAGGAATTAAATACTTTTACGCGACCATCGATACGCTCATTGAGAAACACACGAGTCTTCCCAGCAGTGTGAGCCCATTCAAGAGAGCGATGCTTTGTGTAATCTGCTCTTTATTGATGCTTATGCTTCTCCTGGCACTAAATCAAGGTGTTGACTTGGGCTGAAGCCACGAGACAAGCAAATTCTCCCCAGGATGAGAGGATACAGGAAGTGACTAAAGCTCCGAGCTGTTCTGAGCCAGGGGTGTTAAATAAATCCTGGGCGTATGCTGATGGAATGGGAGTGCAAGGATGAAAGACAGCACTCGTGTTGCTCGCACATTGTCTGAAACTGGTTGCTCCTTTATGGTCTTTAGCAGCCTTTGTTTATGCTATGTTTCCACTAGCCTGTACAAGAACTGTCCGAACCGCTTTGCTCACACGGCAACCAATTTGGATCTATAAGGCTGGCTGTCTGCATTGTCAGTTTGTGAATTTTGGACTCGGATCCTTTTGTTAAGAGCGCATAGCCATTGTCTGGTATATCTGTCTACATTGGTTGCCATAGTAATGGCATGAGCATCAACAGAATTCTAGAAATCGTTTTTCACAACAACAGAGTAATTCCCTGCTGTAAAGACCAGCTTAGAACAGCATAAAATTCCATGTTGGTCTACGCTGGTTCCCAGTTAACATTTTCAGGTTATAAGAACGTTTTCATTAAGCAACAAAAAGGTTTAAAATGTTATTCCTAGAACGTTCAAAAGGTCCAGATTTATACGTTTTAGGTACTGCTAAAGCATTTTTGATAGCTTTAAGAGAACGTTTAGAGAATGGTCGCCAATGTTCTGAGAATGATTCATGTTGGCAGGGTTTATGGCAGTAAGTGCTACTTTGTACTGTTTGATGTTTACAAACCACAATACAAATAAACAGGTTTGCGTCGAAAACACTAAAGATTGGATTTTTGCTGCCTGTCTGAACAAAGCCTCGAAAAAAAACATTTCTTTATCAACAAAATTGCTTTTTGACGTTGATTCAAAGGGCATCTGTCATCCAATATGATGTTTTAATTGTTTAATGAATTACTTTCTCAGAGAAGCAAGGTGGTTACCGGCAATAGAGTCATTCTGTGGGAAATATTGAGGAAAACAGCAACCAATTATGCGGTGCCAATCGTGTTATTGCACTGGACGACATTTCTCTTTATAGCCATCATTTCCGAAGTTCCGTGCCGACTGCGGAAGTGAAACTGTTGTTTCTCCAATATATTGGACGTCAAAGACAACAAGGGTCCTTGTAGAGCTCAATACAATACAATTATGCCACTGTGCTGCTTTCACGAACGGTTTTGTCAGAGTGACAGATTGTCTATTGCGTATATGAAACATTGTGCTATCGGATTCAGCTGAATAGTAGTGATTTGCAAATTGACTCAGAACGTAATGAGGATAAACATGTCTGACAAAACAATGTACATGTTCCCACAGGAAATAACTGCCACTGGGTTTCGAAGGCACTTCCTTCTGGACTTACTTCAGACTAATCTTATGAGGTGGCCATGCTATAAACAGGACAGTCCCCTTGTCTGAATGACTTTTATTGTTGTAGGTGTTCGGAGAGGCCCTTGTTATACAAGTAATTGCTTGAAAATACTTTAAAGAGCAGTATTTCTGTCAGCGCGCAGAGTGAACGACTGGCTGCGATAAGCGAATGAAAGAGAGTGAATGAAAAGAAGCGTATTTTTATAATATGAGGAATCTTCGTTTAAGGGCTTCTTTTCCTCCCTCAGTCATTATGAAGTGGAGGAGTTCTCCTGAACTTCTATCAGATCTTCATTTTCTTCTAAATCTCATTACGTCTGCTAAGATGAAATTTACAGGCCTCGGCTGCCATGGTCCATCATTGTTATTGGAAGGAATTGTTGTTCAGAACTGTTGGGAGCGGAGACGCTGTAAACATAAGAAATGTCATAAGCTCTTACAATCAAGTAGCTTCCAAAAAAGGTCTTTTGGATTGTCCAGTTGTCCTGTTTCTCCAAGCCTGAGGGTTTAAAGTCTTGTCGGCTGTGATGTTATGATGATTTGTGAGCAAATTGGTTTTTTTAAAAACCTGTTTTTCTCACAATTCTTTGCCATTCCCTTGACTGTAGGTGAGAACATTTGACAATGTTCAGACTTATTTGAAGGCATCATAATTATAATTGGCGGTATTAAAATAAATATTTATTTCACCAAAAATTCTGTAAAATGTGCATCATTTCCAGGAAGTTTTGTGCGAATACAGATCAGTTGCTAAAATGAATTTCTCAATGCTGACGTTGGCTTTGTGGATAGTTGGACTATCCGTAGGACCCCAAAGTTGTTTTCGAAACCATCGCTAACAAATCATCTCAATCTGAATCCTACAGTTTTATCAGTTGTCTCTTTGATAGATCCCGCAGTGAGACATGGTAGCGGTCTGTGGTCGCCCTTTGGCTCCAACCTCAGCGCCTCATTTTTGTCCCCCAGCCCTCTGTAAAAACGAGCATTATGTGGGAGTCTGTCCAACAGAATGTCCTTCAAAGTTGGTCTCCATGTGGAGCATGAAGTACCGTTTGATCTCCGCAGGCAGTCCGCTGATTGTCTGCGTCTGGCTGGTGAGTGCAGTCTCAGAGCTGGGTACCCATCATGCCCTGAGGGTCACCATGGACTGCTGATCAGGAAACACAGAAAGGTACACTTAAGGTCATTTTTCACTCGATGCAATAGGCCAGAGAGCTTTGCTCAGGTGTTTCTTATACACACGAGAGACTGCGCAGCACTGCGCATTTCCCCTTCAGCTCTGTGCTAGCGAACAAAAACATGCTGCGTTTTTGAATCAGACGTTTACTGCAGCTGTTATAGTCTTTTGTTGCATCTAAGTAACGGATAAAAACTAAAACAACAGAATTGATGAAATAAAGCAGCCTTTATTTCCACATAAAACATATTATTTCTCCATAAAATAGAGTCTAAATAAAAGTGAGTAGTGGGCAGACTTGGGTTGTGTCTCAAATCACTTGTTTATTCACTGCTCTCAATAGGAACTTGGACTCTGTCAAAGGTAACTAAACGCATAACAGCCAAATGCAGTTTAATTGGTTATTAATTGGTTAAGCCGCTGTCTGTAACTGTTTTTGTTAAAAATAAACAAAAAACAGTTATTAAGCAAGTAAATGACAGATCAGTGTTCAACACGATGGTAAGTTTATAATAATGCTTTAGAATTTGAGATGTCGGCTTTGATTTCGCAGGAAATGTCCATCCTAATTAACTCCACAAATACTTGCAATCTTATGTTTTAACGCACAAGCCTGTAAAAGCAGTTTCTGTTTGCAGCCTGTCTCATTTAAAATGAACTGTGAACTCACAGATCCCATGTAAATTCTCCTTCATGTGAGCTGCTAGTTGATTCGATTATTTCATTTCTCAGATGTGAATGCTCAGCTGGAGTGGCGCTAAGGCCTGTTCAGTCTGATCACACTCAGAGCCTGTTAGTTTAGGGAACAGGAAAGAGAAAAGACGAGTGTTTCTGTAAGTGTGTCTGTGCCCTGAGCTGCAGGAGGCTGTCCTGTGATTGGCTGTCAGAGATTCTAAACTGAGACTCATGAGAACAGCAGGATCATCTCTCTCTCTCTCTCGCTCTGTCTTTCTCCACAGCCTTTCCGCTGTCACATTTTTATTATTAAACAACCGCCGCATGGAAGGTCTGCCTTCAAAGGCACAGGCCATTAAAGTTTTTGCACCAGGGATTTGGAGCAGATTGTTTGTGTGACACACATTACGTAAGTCTGCCTGACTTATGTACTTTGGAGGTTGATGAAAAAAAGACAAAACAAAGTCGCGGATTCTTTTCGCGTCTGCCAGTGGTGGCAATGAAGACACACTCCAGATAATGCTTGTGTGTTGTTTTGATGGAAAATCTCTCTGGGAAGTTCAGGGCTTAGTCAGGGACAGCCGCGCTACGATATCCCATGCATGACTGTGCTTTAGTAATACATCAATGAGGGAGAAAGTAATGGGTTAGGTGCTGTTGGGTATTCTGTGCCCACGATTGCATCACTTCCTGTTTTGGGCCGCGGTGTCTCTTGCTGAGGTAAAGTGATTGCATTGGTTCTACATGGCTTATTTTCTTGACAAGCTACGTTTCGCTACTGGAATGGGAATTGGGAAATGGGACAAAACGTTCTGATTGTGAACAGTTAAGTGGATCATCACTACATTATTTAAAATCACTATGAAATCAAAACATGCTATGCTTATTTTTTATGGGATATTGCCGTGTTTATTATGATTTATTTGTGCACGTCATATTGTTTTGCAAAATCCATGTGCCTTCATAATGTTTCATCAAAATCTGAAAATATTCTTTCCCTCTGGAACGGCAGACCTTCTCTGATGATGTCAGTCTGTCGGCTTGGGCGGAGCCAGAGCTGTTAACCACTCCCCCTCAAAGATTAGTCTGCTGTGAGCTTTGAAACGCCTACTTTTTAATAGTTTTCCAGTGAAATAAACAAGCCATGCCCTCCATTTTACTTGAAGTTATGTCAGAAAACTTAAGTCGGTTGCCACCTCACACAGACTTGAAGTAAAAGATGGTTTTCACTCACGCTAGAGTTCGTCTACAGACTGAATTGGGAAATATTTCGATAAAAAACTACTTCGACCCTGCTGCTATTCCATGGTTCAGCCTGACCAAACTCAGGAATAGATATATATATTGATGAATGAAAGATATATTTTTCCTAAACTGCGAATTGACGGCGAAACATATTTCACCCTAGCCTGCTACCAGGGCAGAACGAAAATTAAATGCAGCCATTTAAATGGGAGTTTAGGCACTTCCTGTGGATCTCTAAAAGCTTCCAGTCAGATTCAGATTATTTTCGGCCCCCTGAGCCGCGGTACTGATGTCTCTCTCCTCGTCAGCCAGCGTAGCATGAGAGCGTATGCTTCCAAGATGAAGATGACAGCCCAAAAGTGCCTTCTCTCCCACTGATCAAAGAGGATAACTGGAAGGATTGTCCCATGAATAAAGCTATCAGACACCTGCAGGTATAATTACCTTGTACAGACGTGAGCAGAAGGAGAGAGCAGGGTTGCGTAGGCCTGAGAGCACAGAGCAATAAGCAGAGGTTAGAGACTCAGAAAGGGGGACTCCTATAGGGGACGGTGCTGTTTGCTGTCACGCACGAGGTTTCTGTTTTCCTTCTGTGAACTTCCTGCGAAGAGAACGTAGAAACGACTGTCAGAATCTTGGTGTCAATTACGTTGAATAGCTCAACAAAAAGAGATAAAAGAGCTGTTTAATATTTCATAAACGCGCTTCTTCAGTGACTGGTTTTTGCGTTTAGGTGTTTCCAGGTGGTGCATTTGTATTGTGCGTATTCACGCATGTGTTTGCTGCGCACGCCGTACAGTGTTTCTAAGGGGTACCCGAGCTCATATAAAGGTGTTGCCTACATTGTAATGCCTTCAAAGGAAGTCAAACTAGAAATTATTCATCGTGCGCTCTCTCACATGTGCTCCGTGGGCATCCTTCGCTGTTGTCTTGGAAACAGACCTCCAGCCATTTGTTGGTATGACATTCCGCTGCCGTGCGTATTTTAGGGGGGATTTTTATTTAGCACATCAATGCATGAGATTTAGCGGCAGAGGAGGAGGGGGTGTGTGAGAGCGCACCTTGGGGCCCAGGTGCCCTTAAACGAGTCACCTTTTATGGGTGCGGCCCACTCGGGGCCACTGCACAGCATGTCGCCTCTCATGCCAATTAAAGGCGGCACATAGCCGGTTATAACAGGCCCGCCCCCTCCACACAAGTTCTTTGCCTTCTGGACAGGAGGAAATAAACACATTAAATGGTGTGATTAATTCATCTTGCAGAGCCATGGAAACAGTAAGCTGCCGGGCTGTGATAATAAAGACAGGGGTCCCAGTGGAGGAGTGTGTGTGTGTGTGTGTGCGTGCATGTGTGTGTGTGTGTGTGAGTGTGAGAGCAGGAGGGGGAGGTAAGTAAGCGATGGAGAGTTCAGCAAGAGGACTGGTTTACAAGACACACACCAGGATCTGTGTGCCTCCAGCCACATGACTTCAATGGGAGTCCTCGGCTGTGATAGGTTTTTTGCTCTGCTGCTACACAGGGCTCACTCACTGTCTTCACCAGAGAGCTCGCACAGAACTGAGGTTTGTTTTCTTGCTGCAGGTGGAAAGTGCTTCATCAGTTCAAACGTCTATTCATTTGCTCTTCATCTGTTTCTCTCTCGCTCTACTATACAGTAAAGAGTTGCGCTCACAGGTTTAAAACACAGTACCAGCTAACAGTTTTAGGTTGTAAGAATGTTTCGGAAACATTAAGTAACACAAACGTTAATAATGGTATTTTTGAAGCTACTGCCTCAAAAGCTATTACTTTGAGAGACCGTTCAGAGAACATTAGTCAATGTTCTGAGAGCGTTCTATGTAGGTTGTAGGGCGGTTTGCGTTTTTAAAAGTCTGTGTTCAGTGTTTGGAAAAAGTCGAGGGTGTGGCTTGTTTTTTCCACTGGGTATTGATTGGCTCTAGAAAAGTAGGCGTTTCCAAGCTTGCAGGCTCCGCCCAAGCCATCAGACTGGTGTCATATAATAAACAGTTATTCTTTTTACATTTTTGGTTCCTAATAGCTTTTTGTGATCAGTGCAGTTCTCCTGGATCACAATATTAAGATGCTGTGTTTGAGAACTCAAATGTGCAGAACATAAAAGGAAACCAGAGAACTGAAAGAATTGCCCTTCACTGTCCAAGACGAACTTTTAAAAAAATGCCATAAATTGTCATTGGTGCTTAAAGAGACGATGCATGACGTTAAGAACCAAAGGTGTGTAAACTTTTGAAGGACAGAAAGAGAAGCATCATTTTAGTGCACTGTCAGCTGGGAGATCACTTAGTATTCACAGTGTACTTTGTCTTTTTAAAATGCCACCCCAAAGCTTTGAAATGACTTCAGTGTGCTATGTGTTACAGGTTTGCAGATTCTCCAGTAATTGTGTCTGTGCATTTTAAAGTTGTGTAATGTCAGTTTTAGGTTGATGCAGGTAGCAGAGAGATTTCAAGCAGATGTTGTAGTGATGCCTTTATTCCAGAAACCATTTGAACCATGTATGTTGGTTATATCATTTTCTATTTTTAAATATATTTAAAAGAATTTGAATTGATTTGACAAATGTAAAGCATTATTGTATTGCGTGCCATATATGGCATTATTTAGAAAGTTATTGCGTGTCGCATTTTTACTGCATTATCATTCAGCCCTGTTTGATACAATGCCCACAATTGTGACTTTTTGTTTCTTCTTTATGAAAAGAAGAGAGATAATCACTTATTTTTGAATGGTTGTTGTCCATCCATCTGAGGTCCATCCACATTCTTTACTTTGGCTATCTGAGATACACATTTAACACTCCTCCCCAATAGCCACAGAGTGTGTCTGATGCCTGTATGAAGCTCACAGACCCTGGAGCCCAAACCAAAAGCCGCCCTTGGATATTTTCCACATCTGTATTGGACTTTTTTTGTCCCAACACCCTCAACGAATCCATTTTTCACCACGGAGACCGTCGAGATCAAAACGAAAGTGGCAGCCATCAAGGAATGCAGAGGAACGAGGCCTGTTTTTCTCTCCAGACCCTCCACAGGTTCCTCACATGTTGAGATGCGGTGGTCACGCAGGCGTTTCAATCGCTCAGCCAGCCTTCAGTCAGGAGATCAGAGAGAGATTATGCAGCAAAAGAGCCTTGAACAGGGCCATTGGTTATCATAGAGGAGGGTTGGGTTGTTTTCCATTTCTGTGGCATCTGTCTGACTGCCACTTGAATATTTGTGTGCATTGCTGTAGACGCAGAGAGAGGCCATCACTACGTGCCACATGTCTCAAGCTGGCAGCATGTAACCTAAACCAATCGCAGGAGTTTCTTTCGCTTAAATTATCTCCGCTCGGTATCAGGTAAACTAGCAACAAATGCTCTTTCTGTTTATCTGTCGGCGTCGACATTTGAGTTCGCTTCCCTGCTTGTTTTGAAAAAGGTGGGAAGACGTGGTGTGCTGTCTCTCTCTCTCTCTCTCTCTCCCTTGCTGTATTTTAACAACCCGGCTGTCTTTCTGTCGGTCTTTGTGCGGAAACCGAGCAGCTTCTCTTTAGACGTCTCTTTGAAAATGAGGGTGGAGACAGGACTCCACTCATGCTGTGCCGTGTGGGCTCACTGCCACGTAAGCTGATGTGCGGTGGTAGGCGCATTAAGCTAAGTGACAGGCTGATGGGGCTGTCTGAAAACATCAGCACCCATTCCGGCTCACGCATCCCCTCCGGATCCCTCCCCTGCTGGCGTGGGGCCTGACGGGGGGGCTTCTTTTCTTCCTGGCCTTAGACAGGGGGCCTTGCGCTCAGTGCTTAACCTTCTGCCCCAACGTTGCTGGCAGTTCAGTCTCGGCCTCGAATGGCACGTCCATAGACCACTCACACTTCATTTGATAGCGTCCGATGCATGTTGTACACAAAATTTGAAAAGACTTTTGCAATCTGCGCGCTAATGCGATTGACTGTGTGTATGCAGTTTCTGAGAGGGCACACTGTTTTTAATGTACTGTACTCTCTGCACATTTCACGCAATTTTACCGTTTTCGTACTGTACTATCGTTCAGGTAATTGGTTGTCTGTCGTTTAGAATGTATAATCATGCAACTCAAATATTGCAATAATTTTAATGCATCTTTTATTCACTCGTTTTTATGTGTAATTTGGTGATCCTTCTTGTCCAGCGACTATTAGAGTTTTACTAGAGTTCAACTTGTAGCACAAACAGCATTTCCAGAGAAAATATCCTGTCGTTTATTGAATTTAATAACATTGTCGTGGCTACCGAAATAAGATTAGGGGCAATTGAGCTTCAGGGTGATTTCAGGGTGTTCAGATCCACAGTGAGGCTGTTTAACAGTGCAGTGAAAGCGAAGGCGAGTCGATTGAAGAGAAAATACCTGTTCTCCAGCGCATCCAGGACCTGCTGCCTCCTGTGTTCATCTGCTTTTTTTGACACGGAGAAAGAGAGAAAGTGTCTGTGTGTTTTTCACAGATCTCTGCTCCCCCATTGTGTCATTGTACACAGGGGCAGATGGCTCTCAGTGCAAATGGCTTCGTTTCCACCCTGTCATTGGGAGTTGATGGCACAGCGTTATACGGAGATATGATGCTCTGCTTCCGTTAAAAGAACACAATCTGTTTCTGCACGACTCAAGGACTGGATCTTTCCCTGTGCCGTTTCAGGGCTTTTATTGTATCACTTTATCACATATATGCACAGACGTATCTCTGTGTTCCTGCAGCTTAAATGGCAGAAAATGGCGCCAGCAACCCAGCTAACAATTTTAGGTTGTAGGAACGTTTCTGTAACATCTCCATGAAGTAACAAAAAATGTTTACAAGTTCTAGAAACCTTCAAAACTTGCATTTTTGTAGACGTTCCGTTAACGTTATTGCTTGGTTAACATTTTTGCTTTTGTATAGTATGCAGCATATATTTTTATATATGATACATAAAGTTTCTGCAAAAAATGTTTATAATAACTGAGAGAACTTTGAGAGAACATTAGCCAATGTTCCCAAGAACATTTCCCGTTAACTGGCAGTGCATGTTCTGTTCATAATGTGTAAGCTGAATACACTGCAAGTCTCTTTGGATTAAAGAAGTGTAAGTGTAAATATAAGACGTTTCTGAAGAAGTGTTTGTTTTAGGAACAGATATAATGAAGATGACTTTTGTTCCTTCTTTCAGGTCTAAATTGTTTCCCCATCCTAGTAATGAATTCTATAATAGGAAACACTGGAGAGCTGTAGAAATCGGGCAGCTCTGTGTTCTGAGAGGATTAAACGATTACAATCTCTCAGCGCTCCTGATCTTATAATCATGTCCTGGATGCCACTAGATACCTCTACTGAAGTGATTAGAGCTTTGTTACAGATGTGCCGGCTTAATAGAGCCGGTAGAACCCTTAGGCAACACGTGGGGGGTTATCATCTGCCACTGGATGCCGTCTGCTCGCAGAGGTCAAGGTCAGTGATGCTGAAGGGCTCTCCAGCGTCGCAGAACCACGCGTTAGCGATATTAACAATGTTCGTGATGCCGCTGATGTCAGCTGGATCAAGTTCCAAGACTCTTCACAGCACACGGACTCTCTCCAGCTCCTCACTGAGGGATTACACAACTCTGGGTCCATGCTAAAGCTCTGTCACTAAGCCACGGACAGACTACAATATAATTTGCCCTTCATTTATTTTACAGGGCAATAAAAAAACTGTCAGCACAGTAAGATGGGAGTTAGTCAGATGTAATATTTCTGACCGTCCGTGTCTTGTTTAATTTACAGAAGTATGATCTGTGGCAGATCTATTACTGTTGGTTTAGTGTGATGTTGCGCGTCAGGAAACAAAAAATATAGTTTTGAATTTAAGAATCATGTAGGAAATTTAAAAATGACTCTTCAAAGCTGCAATCTGTAACTTTACATTTCATTATATGTTGAAGTCAAATGAAGCCAAACAGACATTTCCCGGGAAATTGGACCCGACAGCTTGAATTATAAATCACCAACACTAATCTGTTATGTACTATTATGAACTAGTTTTTGTTTATTTTCACCACACAAAATAGGTTCCAAATTGCACCTTTAAAGATACATTATTTAACATTTCTCCAGTGAATTTTGGCATTATCATAATTAACGACTGCTCGGACATATTAGTTTGATGGTTTAAGAAAGCGTTTTAGCATTTAGGTCTTCTTGGCTCCTTTTGATTGTCTCTCCAGCTTGAAACACATTTCCTCTTTCCTTTCCATTTCAGCTGGAGAGTTCCTGCAGTTCGAGAGGAATGTCCTCATCAGTTACCTGCTAATCAAAAGCCTTTGAAAACTGTGTTTGCCTGAGGCCAGTATGTTTTAAATCCAGAATACATTATGCAGTTTGCCTGTGGACTGCATTGCTTGTGTCAGTGGCAATTTAAAATAAACAACTGAACCATTTTCAGCAGCTCTCCCATTCCTCAGATCCAGGAGAATGTTCTCAGAACATTGGCTATATGTTCTCAAAAGTTCTCACAGTTATCATAAAGTGTTTTTGTGGTAACCTTAGTAGAACCTTATTATGTCATATATATCAAAAATGATATTTATAAATAGTGAACATTTTGAATAACATTTTTAAAACCCTGCAAGACTGTTTATACATTGTTTAAAAACACACCTTGAATTTCCATAACACTTTCATAATAGTGTTTTTAACATTTATTACTTAATGTAAACGTTAGGGAAACATTCTTGCAACCTAAAATTGCTAGCTGGGATGTTCCAATTGGTTTGACAGGTGAGACAACATATTGCACTAGCATTGCACTGGCTAACTTTCAGGGCTACAAAGAGGCTCTCTTCTCAGAGAACCATTGGAGTCTACAGTATATTCTTAAAAATAAAGGTTCTGTTCTGTGATTATTTACCAGTAACCCGTTATTTCAGTAATGTGTCGTTTTGGAGATTGTTCATCCAGTTCCTTATCTATACAAAGTGAATGTCGACTGAGGCTGTCAGTGACTAAATGATTTAGAATGATTGTTTTTGGGTGAACTGTACCTTTATGAGTGTATGTCAGAGCTTGAGTGATACAGCAGAACTTTTTTTCACCGCAGTTATACAGGAGAAGAGTTTTGCAGTGCGCCCGGCAGTTCGTGATTTCCCTGCAGTTGATTTAATATTAGCGTTTCCATGTAGGCTTCAAAGTGAATTTATATTAGCCTGACGAGGGAAACGGCTGAGTTATAACAAAGAAAACATTCCCCAAATTAAAGCAGCATTTAAATGCTTTCATAATCGCAGCTTGTCAGCCGAATTTTGATGGTGTTCAACGAAGCACCAGCCCCGCTCTCGCTGAGCGCTAATCGTATTCTGTCAAGTTTTCAGGGGCAATTTGTTAGCATATATTACCGCATTATTCCGCAATAAACGCGGATCTGTGTGGATAAGAGTGACGGTGTGGCAAGTCATGTAGGCGATACGGAGGAGGCACCACGTCACGACACGCCGCTGCTAACGGATCCGCGCGTTCCCTCACTGACAAGTCAGCGGGTATTTGTGGGTATTTTCATTTGTGAATGGATGTAATTAGCATGCTAATGAATGAATTGCGGTGCAGGATCGTTCAGCGTTTGCTCTGCGAGACAGCAGACTCGTGAGCGCTCCGTACCGCCTGGTCCCCTCGTTGTAGCTGATGTATAAAACCTGTAATCAAATCAGACAAGAGCTCAATCACCCGTGTTTTTCTCTAGCAGGGACTGTTTACCCCTCAGTGCCATATCTGGATTTCCATTTGTGCAGAAAATGTAAATACTTCTGAAAAGAAGGCTTTGGTTAAGTAAACAGAGCGCGAGCGGCCCACTTGGCGTGTTCAGCAGATCTGAGATCAGCCCGAGCGTCTGTTGGTCTAATTCCTGTCTGTGACACGACTTGTCAAACTTTTATTCGCGAATTGAACCTTCGTCTCCTTCATCCATCCTTGGTTGTTCTTGATGGGGGTTTGGTGTGACATCTTTATTGATGGTGAAACATCTACTGTCACAGCAAGAACAAACAAATGAGATGTTAAGCAATTGACGGTCGGTAGAATAGTTTTTAGTATTACTGCGTCTATGAAAAGACATTTTCAGGCGTGTGGATGATTCACAGATGCATATTGATGACTTCTGGTGAAGAGCTGATTGGTGGTCTGAAATCTGATCTTCACAGCATGACAGATCTATCTTTGCAGTGCGACAAGTGCATTCCCAGCTAACAGTTTTAGATGATAAAAAATGATGGATTTTATTAAGTAACAAAAACGTTTTGAATGTTTTAGGAATGTTTAAAATGTCCGATTTTTAAGATGTTGTATTATGTAACGATATTGCTTTGTTTATTAGAGTGTTTTTCGTATCTGTAATGATCTGTAATGTTTTTAAAAGGTTCCACTAAAAACTTAAGAATAACGGTTTTGTTATATATATATGGAATATATATGTTAAAGTTCTACTAACATTTAGGGAACGTTAGCCATTGTTCCTGTCGTTTCCTGTTAGCTGGGTCATTTGTGCAGAGTATGAAAACTGTTCCATTATTCAGTGTCATTTGTACAAGCTCCCAGATCATCTTCTCCGTCTCCACCCAGCCGTCACTGATAGGACCAGCTGAATGTTCTTCCTGACAGACAAGCACAGAACGTCTCCTCACACCTTTTCTCCAATCCTGAAAGCTTGCCACTAGAAACCTGCAGTTGATTTTATATCCTCTACGTCTTATAGTGAAGCCGGCTGCTGGGAAGTCGGCACAAAATGGTTGAAACCTCTAAAAGCGTCTCACTAGAGTCGTCCATCACAGTCAGTCAGTTCCCCCCAGTCGCTGTGTTTTGGAGAGCTCATTCATTAGAAATGCTTGTCATTGCTCTTATCTGTGGCTGATGTATGATAAGGCAACCTTAGGTAGAAGTGATTACATTGTCCCTCAGAGGAATTCAATCTAGTGGGATGCAACAGGCCAGCTGTGAACAGGTTAAATTCAAGTAGAGATAATCTGAACAGGTAAATTGTTAACCTCTGAGAGAGGAAGAATGCACAGATACGAACTGTTCGGTTTTCCCCAGACACCGTACTTTCTTAGCAACACCCTACTGAGGGTTAAAATACCCTGCCGGTCAAATGTTGCCGATCGCTCGACTGAAATGTTTGTCATGTTTAAAAAACCATAACATTTGACTTTTGTATTATATACCGAAGTATAGTTCTGCCGACATATTCTGTCTTTACAAATATTCTGTCTTCTGTCTTTACAAACCTATGCTTTAGAGCTTTTTAAAAAAAATGGATTACCTGGACAGAATACTGAAGAAAAACAGCCAATAAGAGCCCAGCATACATGGGAACTCCAAAAATGCTCTTTAATATAGCTTATTTAATGTAATGCCAAAGGTGGCTACTTCAGAGATACTAACGTATAGCCATTTTGTATTTATTTGGGATGTTTTTACATCCAAGCTATGGAACACAATTCTCATAGCGCCATTTGTGTTATTACGTTTGTGTATATGAGTTTAATATTATTCTAAATAGTGCAGAAAATCGTAAAAAGGATTGATTGAGTGACCCTAAACTTTTGACCGGTAGCATGTATTTATGTTTATGCACTTGGCAGGCACTCATCTGAAGCAGTTTCATCCAAACCAGCTTATTGTCTGTGCACCCGGGAATCGAACCCATGACCTTCAGTGTTTCTTTACCTTTCCTGTAGCTCACTTCACTGGTAGAGCAATCTGATGGAAACAAATCGTAACCCATTAGTTCTGTATGATGTTTTCTAGATGTTGATCTCTTTGGAGTATTTCCCCACCTCTCTCACTCCCAATAAATCCACCATACTGTGATTTCAAGGACTCTTATGGCTGCTTTGATTTCCAACAGATGCTTATTTCATAGCTATAGATTTTCTCCTCTGACCTCCATTTAAAGATCGAGTTTCCTCAGACTTTTAATGACTCTGGAGCTCAGCCCAGCTGAGCAGGGCTGTTTCCTGCTGAAGTCATTTGTATAAGATGTAATGTGTCCTCTTGCCATTAAATCAGATCAGTTAGATTCAGCACTTGTTGGCACTGGAGCTGTCAGAAGTGCCTGATTTTTGGCACTAAGCCGATTCTTATCAAATATTCTTAAAGCATAAATGTTACAAAGTAAAACTGAGTAAATAATTTCAGTATTAACTTTATATATCTAACTATATATATATACATATATATAAAGTATGTATAACTAAATGATTATATATCTGATAATCACTTAGTGAAAATAAGAAATAATTGTAATAGTTTTATTGTCAAGTGATTACTTTTGTTTGTTGCATTTCCAAACGAATGAATTTATTACATTACTTTGTTAATGTACATTTACTGTTTTTCGACTGTTTACTTGTCTGGAATAATTACTGGAGAATCATACAGCGTTTACTTAATTGAGAAACAGTTCTCAATGTAAGGCTACGTGTTATTTTAATTGTTAGCTTTTTAAATAAAGGAGTGTGATCAATAGCATATTAGTTTTACTGTACTTAGTATTGAAATCTTACTGGTAATCATATTGACCGTTGACATTTTGTTTCTGTGGGCTCGTTTTTTCATCTCATTCCATGACTTTCCAGATCCAGTCTACATCGTCTTTTTCACAAGCGATAATCTCGAGAATGTTTTAATTGCAGTTTTATTGTGTTGATTTTTTTAGTTCCAGTATTTTTTTTTGTTGCTTATATCAAAAGCCTCCAGAGCTCACTCAAGAGGCTTAAAGACTGTAAACAAATTAGAGGACGGAAAAAAGAGAAGCACAGCTCTGATATACCGTGTCCCAGCTTGCAACCTAATTTCAACTAATTACCATCAGTCACCCTGCACAATGAGTTCTCAAAGCATTTGCAAAAATACTGCTTCCTTGAGTTTTTTAGTTTAATGCAGCAAGTGTTTTTTTCCACTTTATCTCCCTGATATTTCTTGTTTCTTCTTCTCTCGCTTCCCAAAACATATCTATATTTGCGCGTGACCTCATTTAAAAGACACAGAGACTGTGTTTGTTGGATAAGACAAGCATTAAGACGTAGTCTTATACAGTAGCAAGTGGTAAATACACGACTATCTTTATGGCATTGAATCGTGGCATGTTTTAGCGTGTTTGTTTTGATTTCATTCCTGTGACATCACAATTGTTGTCACTTTATGTTGAGAACCCCAAGGGTCCATCGGCATCTCCATATGAGGGCCTCACTCGCCTCCCACCCCACTCACAGTGCTGATGTCAAACACGTACATTGTTCTTGACATTTGCGGCGATGTTCCTCATTTGAATTTCCTCCCAAGCATGTGTTGACTTTTTGAAGGGGGATGTTGGAGATAACGGGAAAAATCTGACAAATGAATGTGTATGGACAACAGCAAGAATTACGAGTATAGTCCACCTCAGGGCAAAACATTCCGCAAATGATGTTTCATGTGGGGGGGGGGGTGTTGTCTTACAGCTGTGGGGTGGCCGCATGTCACCAGCGTTGGGGTGGCGAGAACCTTTCGTAACTTTCCTAGAGGTTTGTTTATGTTGTTTGGATCATGTTTACCTTTGGCAGTTGTTGTTTTTCATTTGTTTGCTTACACAAAAACTCGTTACTAAAATGTGACCCCGATACTTATTTTCACATTGCGCGTGTTAGATATGTCAGCTCTGGCATTATAAAAGTGGCATATGCCTCCATTGAGGGTTCAGAACCGCTACGACTGTACCGTCTTCGCGCCGGCGTCTAGACGGCAAAAAGAAATTGAATTAAAAACACAAATTCCCAACAGCATGCCGCGTTTCCACTGATTTTGACAAAAGTCGCACGTGACGTGTCTCGGCGGGCTTCCCCTCCCAAAAAGATGAAGGTCTTTCATTCAGTTGCGTCTGACAAAAGAAATCGGAGCTCGGTACAGAAGCAGAAGCATATTTTAGGACACAAAGAAAGCCTTTTTTAGTCACAAAGCACAGAGGAACATCCAACGAGAACACAGAGCACTAGAAGCTGGAGGATCAGTACGCTGTTTTTGCTGCTGGAGAGTTCTGTGAAGTATTTGATCTGCATATGTTACCACATCACTGATGGGGAGCATGTGTGTGGTGTTTCAAGCACAGAATGACTGAACGTGTATGTGGGATAAACTGTACGTGAGGGTAGGAGAGTTCTACTGTGCATGTTTTGTCTGCTCTGAGATTCTCTCTCTTCTCTTGTGCTCCTCATGTTTTGATTTCGTATCTCGGCTCCCCTTAGGTGAGTGAGATGAAGTGTTAATGGAGACGATGTGGAACCCTGGTGGTCTACCATCAGTCTGCCAGCCAGGCTCGGGCGAGAGAGCATCGGTCCTGCTAATCAGCAGAGAGAAACGCGCATGGAAAGCTGCCATTTTTACCTCCTCAATACTGGGGTCATTTCATCCTCAGCAGGGCTACCTCATGAAACCTCATTTCTTCTTTGGATTTCTCATCTGTACCTCACCGGGGCCCTGATGCCCTCTCTCTCCGCTGAGCTTTAAAGTCCTGCTGTATAACCCCACATTTTTACACTTGATTTGTAACCGTGTCCCCTTTTCCAGAAACGAGCGAAAGTGAGTTTTGATATTATGCTAATTCGGCGGTGTCTTGAGGAGCGCTCTCTCTGCGCCCGCCTGATACCCGCTTCTTGGCCTAGACAGGAGAAAGTTCAGGAGATGCCTGCTCGAGTTTCTGCCGAGACACAGAAAAGGATTGATTACTCAGTGAGTCTGTGTTTCGCCAGATTTTCGCCTTACGTGGTTTGTGTTCCAAGCTCAACAATACGAGCGATACTGGCAGCGATTCAATGGATTTATTTGTGCCGGAGCAGGTTGCGCATTTGGCGGCCTTGTTCATTTTGTTTTACTGAATGCGTCTTCACTTGTCAGAAAACGCCGGTCTCGCTGACTCACTTTCCATTAAGAAGCTTTTCTGGAGAAGCTTATGATGTGCGGAGAGAACTGAACGTGTTTGAATAGAGCAGAAGAGTCAATAGACGCCTAAATAGACTCGGTCTCATTACGCTGCCTGATTAAACAACTAGCGAATTTTCGCTATGAATCGGGCTTATTGTAAAGAGCCTCCAGTGTCTGTTCCTGCTCCTTTTCTCTCTCTCTGAGCAGTCTTTGAAAGTGGGATAAATTGTAGAGTAATATAAACAGAGGATTGGTCCCTCCTGGAGCAGGCAATGATTGAATACGAGGGCCCCTGCGTTGGGAAGTGGGTTAAGTCAAGGAGTTATTAAGAAGACGGCTGGAAATGACAGCGATGCCAAATGGAGCCAGTGGCTCGGGACGGGTGTGAAGCCAGGATGAGTTTTCAGGATAAGAGCAGGATTTAAATAAATTGACTTTACCCTCCCGTGACTAAAACGGATTGTTGTTGAGGGTTTCGGGGCCAAAGTGAGCGGTAAACATTTATAAGAAATCCATAGCCTTGGAACAAACAACATGGCTCCTCTCGTTTACCTCTGTTTGCTCCGCGAAGCCCCTTCGTCATGACTCTCAGTCCCGGTTACGAAATCCATTTAGCACCTGTAAAGCTTACAGAGGAAGTTGTCTCCTCCACCGATTGGTCAACGGGCGTTTCGAGGTTGTCGCATGGACATCTCTTTTAATTCCATTTAAAAAGCTGCTGTGACTTAGAGGAGCGCAGATGTGGAAAGCCATCGTATTACCCTATTAACTAAGCGAGCAAGTCGTGAGATGCGCCCTACATAGTCATCAATCTTCTCTTCTGGTAAGCGCATCTAATTTACAACCTCAAGCTGTGACTTTTACAACCTAGTTTTGGCTTCATGGTTTTGTGCTGAAAACGTGTCAGGACTCTAAGCGTGGCATGAATCAAACTGCCGTTCTTCATCAGATATTTTACTGTTTTATAC
The DNA here is from genome assembly GCA_036877575.1 of Botia almorhae. Classification (NCBI taxonomy): domain Eukaryota; kingdom Metazoa; phylum Chordata; class Actinopteri; order Cypriniformes; family Botiidae; genus Botia; species Botia almorhae. The sequence continues at coordinate 3,768 of JAZGTJ010000404.1, read as the reverse complement.
CTTAATGGCGGCTGTGCCGAGAGGGCTGCAACAGCTCAATGTGTGTTGCCTGCTTTAGTGGTTGAGAGAGAGACACTGATCTTCTGACAGGCCGTGAGTGGTGTTTGGCATGCGCTCTCTCTAGTCTCGCTGTGTGGGTTTGCTGAAACAATAGCTTAGTTTTCAGCACTCTCCTGCTCAGATGTTTAAGAATAGACCGTCCATGTAAGTCTCTCTTTCCTCCCTGGTGACTGCTGTTTGCGGATCACCTGCGCTGTAGATAACAGGACAAACAGACATTCAGATGGTGATATAGCTGTGTAGACACAGTGAGTTGGGTATACTGTACGTGGGTGTGTGTGCTTATCTATGCTTTGGGGAAAACAATTCTCTAGAAGTTAACTAAATGACCAATTATTTCTTTTTTGGATATAAAGTTTATAGTCAATAATAATTACAATGAGCTATATTATTAAAGTAACTATATAAAAACTGTGTGTGTGTGTGTGTGTGTGTGTGTGTGTGTGTGAGCGAGTGTGTGTAAAAAATATAAAATATAGCGAACGGTTTTTTTAATTGTTTAATTGTTTTACTAACCGTTTAAGGTTAGTGTGGGTTAGGTTATAATGTTTCTAACTAGCGGTATATAAATAACAATAAAAGTCTCTGGAATTTCCCCATTTGAATAGATAAATAAACCTGCATGTGCAATGATAAACCTGTTTTCTTCCATCTGTCTTTATAGGCCATGGCTTCTGATATCTCAGGGTCTATAACTCAAGCTCTCCACCTCTGCTAATCGTATGTGTTGTGTGAGAAAAACACTGCGTAGGTACAAATATGAAATCGTCTACCCCCCGTGCTTAAGCAGCTTGAGGGATTACGTGTGTATGCACTGGGACGAGATGTATAGATTCTTAGCGTACGCTGCCAGAATTAACCCGCATCTTGTTTGTAGGCTCGACAGGTAGCCGCGGAGCTGAAAGCCAGCCGCCCCTGACAGCGGCATCAATATCCCGTCTGGGGGCCACAGGCGGGGAAGAAATTTCTGCTGCACATTTCACAACTCCCATTGATACGTTCGGCGGTTACCATGACAGCAAGGTGCAGTGGTTTTAATGGAAGTGATTTTGTTAATATAAAATTGAGCCACGGTCGTAACATCTCTCCCACGGTGCTGCGGGTCTCCATCGATCAGAGGTGAAAATGCGGCGCTCCAGGATCTCGCCTCTCGCCTCGTCTGCTTTGTGCGCTCGTGTGAGGATGAAGGAAGGGAAAAGGGAAGCAAATGGGAGAGCAGCCAGAGGATCCATAGAGCTACACGATTGTGACAAAAATCATAATTCAGTCAGTTGTTTTCATGAGATTGTTGTCACGATTACTGATTTAGATTTACAGTGACCAGATTTACAGTGACCAGATTTACTGTGTTTATTTGAATTCGAATGATGTCTTTTGCTGTGATGTTTTCTTAAAGGTAAAACTGACCAAAGATGAAAATTTTGTAATTATTTATTCACCCTCTAGACTTTGTTTTTTTAACTGGCAATCTCAGTCACTATTCACTATGATTGCACGTTTTCCCTGAGCTTTATGCAGCGTCAGTACGGAAGCAAAATGTGCATTTTCTTGACAGTGACAGAGCGGCGCTCCCCATGCGCCACACCGCTCCTCTCCATCTCTTCCCATCTCTTCCCATTCCAAAACCAAATTAAATAAATAAAGCAACATCTGAGCACCAATCGGGCCGATACACCTGTGCCCGTGGGCCACGGTGATGATGTCATCACCAGCCCCCTCCCATTTCCTGGGAGAGCTGCGGCGTCCTCCACAGGGAATCCTGGCACCGAGATGTGAGACACACGAATCGTCCAGGCAATATTTATCTCACTTACGGCCGTCCAACACATTGCTGCAGAGAGAATCTTGCCCACTCTCTCACAATTCCATGCTGATTTCGGTCCCAACACAAATCCTGTGTGACTAAGAAGACCGGCTCGTCAGGTTCTGTCTCGCCCCTCTGCGGTGCGTTATCAGACGCGGCGCAGATCACACGCGGCGCGCGGCTCGTAGGAGTCACGGTCTGGGCGCGTGACTTAGCTGATTCTCAGCTGAGCTGATTAGCTGAACGCCACAGCTGCCACGCCGCCCGGTAATAAGAACAACATCCCCGAGCCATGCGCCATTATTCTGATTACGACGGTATTCTAGCTATGACAATGCAGTAATTAGAGAATCTGCATGCTTGGGTGAGTCTTCATCGCTGCTCAGCTCCCAAGATATTCTTCATCTCTGGCTGATGGCTAATAAGCACCCTAGCAGTTACAGGCTTGAGGAGGACGACACTTGTACATATGGAAGGGGCCACTGTGTGACTTCCGAGCCCTCAGTAGGTCCATTTGGAGGCCAACAACTCAAGGATGTTAGCTGACTTCTGGCAGATCATCAGACAGTCATGCTAAAATGAGCAGCGTGCTAGTCATCAAATTTTATACATTAAAGCTGCAATCTGTCACTTTATTGGGTTGTAAATTAATCGGTTATTGAGCAAGTACGTAACAGATCAGTGTTCAGCATGATCTGCTTGTTTCCCCCGATTCCCAGCTGTAAGTTTTATAATAATGATTTATAATTTGAGCTGTCGGGTTCTAAATTTCTGGCAAATGTCAGTCTGACTTTATTTGACTTTAACATGCGTAATAAAAAGGGACATGAAGCCTCATGCAACAGAGATCGCAGCAGATAAGTGAAAGTTAAGGATTGCTGCTTTTTGGTGAAATATTTCTTTGGCCAGATGTTTGTGTTTGTAACTGGTTGTGTAGAGCAGAACAGCAGTGTGATACGCCGGGCTTTCTGTTTAGAGTCCTATTGAAGATGTTCGTTCACAAGTTTAACTGTAAGCGTTTTCAGTAATCATGAACCAATTTAAGGTCATAGAAAAGTCATGATTGTGCGTATCGTGCTTGACCAAGCAACGGGCCATTTATACTGTTTGCGCTGACAAGGCTTAGGAAACGCTAGCCAGTTCTGACTGACAGCGCTGTACTCGCTACAACTAGCCGAGTGTGACAGCTAAGAAGGGACGGCTAAAATATCACTCATGTGTCTTTTCTCACCGAGATAAAAACCATGAACGCTATACGGTCCTCTCATGTCTCGCACTGTGCCCTCTCATATGTCAACCTGCCAGTCCGTTTGATGCAAAGCCTTAGTTCTAATATCATATCACTCAATCAAACACAACGCTGTGAGAAGCGGTCAGCTTTGCTCTGTAATTAGATTGTCACTTGGCGCCGTCCTCACACGTGATGATACTCAAACTTGTCATGCTTTAATTGCAACTCCTTGATTGCAGCCCAAGTATCAGTTAAGCGGCTAGTAAGACACACGCCGCCTGTTTTAAAGAGTTACTTTGTTCCTTTAATCAGTGAGAGCAGCACAGGTGTTCAGAAGAGGATTTTGCCTCCCTTACTTTCTTTACTGTGTGTGAAGAGTTTCAGATAGTCTCTCGCTCTCTCTCACACACACTCTGTCTCTGTTGAAGGCAGTGAAGAGGTGCAGAGGTTCATCTCTCTCTCTCTCTGTCTCTTTCTGTCTCTCTCTGTGGAAGGCAGTGAAGAGGTACAGAGGCTCATCTCTCTCTCTCTCTCTGTCTCTTTCTGTCTCTCTCTCTGTGGAAGGCAGTGAAGAGGTACAGAGGCTCATCTCTCTCTCTCTCTCTGTCTCTTTCTGTCTCTCTCTGTGGAAGGCAGTGAAGAGGTACAGAGGCTCATCTCTCTCTCTCTCTCT